>VZTF01006716.1:1306314-1316773 GCA_013397755.1 Cnemophilus loriae | reverse complement strand
TTTTTTTTTTTTTAAGTGCTTCTCGGGGTAACTTGCTATTAAAAAAAAAAATAAAATAAAGAAGTGGCTTGCACTTACGTGGCGTTTGTCACCCCAGGTTTTAAAACTCTTGTCTAACCCTCACTAAAACTCAAATCTTGTAAAAAACTTCTGCAGGCCTGCCTTTTTATGCCTGAGAATGTTTTTATTGAATTTAAATTTGGAGTTACATGGTACACGGTGCCTCAGCTGAGGCTTGCAGTGCACCTGTAACAAGGGAAGATGTGAAATAGCAAAATAGAACAGATGTGGAAGGTAAGGTAGAAAGGGCTTACCCCACTGAAAAGACACCCTGTGTCTGCTGTACCTCTTTGTTTTGAGATTCTTAAAGTGTTCCCTAATGTCTGTTTGGTTCTGAAAGTACACAGAATAAATCAGTGCAAAGGTTTACTTAGTCCACTGGTAAATAAGAGATTGCTTTAACATCCAGGTTGGTTGGGCTCTTATACTTGTTCCATCCATGTTTATTTTATTTGGTTTATATAACTTTGGTATACTTATTCTGATATTTTTACTCTCTTCTGATGGAACTGTTGTGCATCATATAAATCATTGAATAAAGCACTGCTGCAGTGTGTTTGCTAGGGGGTATTACAGGTACAAGAGATTTACACGAGCTCAAGAAAACAGGCAGGTGAGGTATTTGAATTTATGTTTGTGACAGCTGATGGAAATGCTTAGTGTAGGAAAATGAATTTAAAAATAAACATGCAGATGCAACTTGGCTCCAAAGTCCCTGCTTAAAAGTTGCTCGTGGGTGGAGGTGTGATCAGAGAATACATCTATTTTGCTTTGTGGAGTTTTTTTCACAGAATCATAGAATGGTTTGGGTTGGAAGAGACCTTAAAGGTCTTCCAGTTCCAACCCCCTTGCCTTGGGCAGCGACACCTTCCTCTATCCCAGGTTGCTCAGAGCCCCATCCAACCTGGCCTTGGACACTTCCAGGGATGGGACATCCACAGCTTCTCTGGGCAGCCTGTGCCAGGGCATCAACACCCTCACGGTAAAGAATTTTTTCCTAATCTCTAACTCTGTTTCAGTTTGAAACCACTCTCCCTTGTCCTGTTCTGCTATTGCTTGCTCACAAGACAGAAGTCGCTAAAGTGTCTAAAAGAACTTTAGTCTGACTCTTTTTTGGCTATTTTAACATTTGCTTTTGAAATAGCAGGATGCTGAGATCGCTAGGCTTGAGTCAATATTAGTGTAACAGGCACAACTTGATATTTTTGTATTTCATATACATTGAAACCACTGCAACAGGACAAAGAGAATTTACAGGAAGCTTAGCATCAATATTGAGGATATAGCAGCTTGCTAAAAATCAAATGCTGTGGTACTAAATGTTGTATTTGAGATGTGAATTGTCCAAACTCCTGTTTTATACCCTCTGCAAGGGGAGGAACAGAATCCAGGTCCCTGTTCCCATTATTTGAACTTAACCATAGAAACAGATCCCCTGCCTAAACAGCAGATATGATGACCAAATTAGGCTGTTGCACATGTTAAAGAATGTACTGCCTGGGACTTTTTTTTAAATTTCTTTTAGTAAAACAAAAAAGAAATTAATTAAGAAGACTGAGATTATTTTTTGTGTGTATTTGGTGTGCATATCACTTAAAACATTAGAGAAATTAAGTTTAATTGAAGATTAAACAATGTGAATGTTTCTTTTCTGAAAGACTATTTTTCTCCAGCCCTTCCCAGAACTAAGTGGAATTGAGAAAATTTATAATGGAAAGAACTCCTGAATATCCACTTTTCTGTCCATTTTCTATTATTACTGCTGCATTTGCATTTTACAAGGGTATACACAGAGATTTTTTTTTTATTTCTTCACACATGGAGAGCAAATCTCAAATTTCTTCTAAATAAACGCCCACACAAAACTTCACAGCAAAAGTTTCTCACCCTTCTGAGAGACACCACTTTTGACATTTCAAGTTGCAATGAACGCTTTTGTTGATCAGCTTGTTGAAAAGTTTTGATTAACATGAAGCTTGAGGGAAGGTATCACTCGCTAGAGGAAATGCTGCAAAGTGACCATACGTTTTTATGAATTATTTGCCTAGATTTGGCCTTTTATGTAGAAGTTTGTGGTAGATGTTGTAGTAATGCCTCTTTAGATTGCCTTAGCTGCTTGCTTTCTTTGAGTGTTGACTGTCCTTACCTGCAACTTGTATAATTGTCACTTTCTGCTCCTTCCACTACCAAATCTGTTCTGGAATGGTTTTACCTCCATTACCCATTGGTGTAAATATCTATATTAGGGTAGAGGTGCCCAGAAGACAGTTCATCTCTCCAGTGAGCAGAAGATCACATGTGACTTTCAGGTCTGGTGGTCAAAAATGAGTTAAATCCGTGCTGCTCAAGTGACAAGCGAATAAACTCTGTTTACATGTGTAAAGCTCTGCTGTGAAAACAGTAGGCTTCTAATAGGCATAGTGAAAAGAAATGATTAACCAAAGAAATTGCTTTTTTTCAGTGAACATGGTAGAGGATTGATTTTGAATTGGTTAGGCCAAAAGTTTTCAGAATTCTGCAGGTCACTGCTCAAATGTGGTCGCTTTATATTTCATCCCCAGTTTTGTACATTGGACTCTCTATGGCTTGATGCCAACACCTCTGAGAGTCAAAACTGCTTGTGGAGAAAATTAATATCAGAAAAAAAACGTTTACTTCCCATTTTTAGCCTTTTTCATGCAGCCTGCCTGGTGGAAAGAAGGTGGAATTGGGAGTATATAACTACCTGTATTCTGTGAACAACAATAATATTTCAATCCAAAAAGCTTGGTTGGGAACCACTGGCTGAAGCAGGTGCCTGCTGTTTGCTGTGTATGGCAGAGAATTTCCACAAACTGGTGAGGCCTGTGTCCCTGCAGAATTAGTCCACCTTTGGTTTATTCAGTAATGTCTTCCAGGTGAGATCTTTTAAAGACCATTTTCCACCAAATCTTCAGGTGGAGTGCTTTAAATTTTTAAATTTAAACCTGCTACTCTAACATGAACATGCTAACCGGCCAACCAGATGTCTAAAACCACAGCAAAACTAACAAAACTAGAAGAACAGGATTTTCAGCTGAAATTTGCTGTTTTCTTCATCTGTAGGTTTGGATAGATTCCTCGGCGGAATACGCAGAGCTATTTATCCACGACAGAAAGAAAACTTCATAGAACATAATCTCAGTTACTTCTCCTTGTGTGGTGCAATGGAATAGATGAAAACTGCCCTTTTCCTCCTCCAAATGCTGAACTGCTCTCAGAGGTAAGTTGTTTCATTAAGGGATTGAAATTTTATCTTGCTGGCCATGGGAAAGTGCTTGGTTTGGGGTCTTTGTAGCAGAAATTACAAATTTGCTCAGTGATAAAGTACTGCTAGTGCACAAGGTAAAGTGTCAAGTTGATGTTCAGTTTCTGACTTTGAGTACGTACCTGAACCACTTGTTTGACATCTGTTCTACACGAACTTCAGGACACAGATTATCTTTTGAATGTATAACCTTGAAGGGACTAGCACATGATAAAGACTTCTACATTTCGCTGCAGTGCAAATATTACAGCATTAAAATTGTCTTATCGTGTGGCTTAGACTGCCATGTGAAAGCTTTAAAAAATCCTTGCTGAATAATTAAGGTGTTAATGACAAGAGGCAAGGGATTTTAAATGGTATATATCTTCCTTATATATAATTATTGTGCATTCTAATTTTAGACAGAATTCTGCTTTGCTTGAGTCTCATGTGAGAGACTTTTCCCAGAAAACAGAAATCCTTAAACATTTAAGCCAATCCAAGTTCAGAAAAACGGGAGTTGCAAGGCTAAATGCTCACAGAGGTTGCTTATACCCAAATCCCAACATAAAGAAAATTTTTTTTGTGTGTGTGCCTAGAGGAATGTTATCTCAAGTTACAGAGCTCTATTTGTAACACAACACAACTTATTGTGTTCTTTAATTATGTTGTGTACTAAATTTTTGGTTTTTTTGGTAATTTATATTAAAAATTAAACACAGTATACAGAGGAAGTTATTGATAATCTCAGTAGTAATTTGAAAAAAAAAAATCTGTTTTTGTAATGGCATTTGCCAGAAAGCAATATTGCTTATTGAGATAATTCTAAGTGTTGGAGATTTTTTTCCCCTCTTTTGGAACTGGAAGAAAAATAGTTACTTTTCAAGTATGCTTTGCAAAAGTTTTAAAATAAGACAGGGAATATAATTCTCAAGTAATTAAACAGTCTTGTGATAGAGAAATATTTATTTAAGGTTTAAAAAACCCAGGCTCAAGCACATGCCTTGAATCAAACAACAATTTAAAATTCTATTTGTTCGTCCCAGGTGATCACAAAATTCTTAAGGGATGAAACCAGTTTTTAATCTCTGTCACCGATGTTATTTATACAAGAAATTAAAAACAAACAAACAAAACCCCCCACAAACCGAAAACAGCTGTGGTAAAAAGTGCTGCAAGAAGCCATGACATTTCAGGGAAGATTAACCTTTGCCACCAGGTTATTTGGTACATTGATTTTCTTTTTTTTTCCTTACCTAAACTTCCATCTCTGATTTGATAAAAATTATGACCAAAGACGACTTCTGGTGGTTTGCCTGTTTGGATGTTCACATGTGAAAAAGAGAATTTAAAAGAAAAAAAAAAAACAACAAAAAGAAAAGGCAAAAACTACTGAGCTGTCAGAAAAATGACACAAAAATAAATAATGAAAAACCTTATATCATTTCCATCAGTTGGAGGAAAAAAACCTGTGAGCTTGCATTCTACAAGCAATTAAGACTTGACTTCTTTTAGGAAAGAACAAAAAGACAGTGCTTAATTTAAAGAATGTCTTTTTTATTATTTTTTTAATTAGTTAGGAAAAAATATGGAGGGTTGTGATATGAAGAGGATTTAGTATATTGGAAAATTAATACAAATTGTGTTTAAATATTTTTTCCTACAATCTAGAAATAAGTGTCTCATACAAAAATTGTGGGAACTACAAGTGATGGCTTTCCCCTAAAATATATGAAAAAACCAGGGGCCTGGAAACAGGTGATACAAGCAAAGCATTAGATTAGAAGCTTTCCCTGACTGTGAAGCAGGAAAAACAGACCATAATGAACTTTGAAATTGATTGAAGGGCCGGTCACTGGTAAAGTTTAGGGCTGAAAATGACACCCAACCCATTTCTGCCGTGACGGCGAACGCTTTTTAGGTGACCGCTGATGTTTTTTGAGTCTGCATCGTGATGAAAGCCCTGCTGAAAGTTCTTAAATAAGTCACGGGGAGATAACCCAGTGTTTGAATCTGCAGCATTTGAACCGTTCTGCAATAAAATGCCGGCACACGTGTCCTTATCTCAAGTGAACACGTGAGATGCTCTGATCTGCGAGGGAAGCCAGGTCTTTCTGCACGGGGCTTGAGCTGGGAGCGTTGAGCTGGGATGTCTTGCCCTCTGCTTGGGGCCCTTCAAGTTTAATGTCAGCTCTTTCAATGCTTAGGAGAGGCTTGAGGTTCCTTCCATCGGTTCAGAGATGAAGGGAGATTCCAGCTGAGCGTGTTCCTTGTCATTGTCAATTCTCCCCACTCTCAAAATCAGATTTTCTGACTGTAGATATATTCTGAAAATTCTTTGAACAGTATATATGAAGCAAAGGATGTTTTTTTTTTTTTTCCCAGCAAGGCTTATCTTGCTATAAATCCATTACTTGAATCAACATGGGATGTGAGAAGGAGGAAAACAGTTTCCTTTTAAAGATTTTATGTTTTATGGCTATCTATTTAATGTATTTTTTGGTGTTTGCCTGTGTCGTATGTGTTAAAATGTTTGTCTGTGAGTTATATGGCATCTCTCGCCAGTATATTTTAGATTAGACTTTTATTAGATCACATCATAAATAAGCATTTACTAAACTCTCAATTTCTGTTAGATTAGTACAGTGAAGTTCAGAGTGCAGAAGTTGTGTTATGGCCAATACATATTAGAAGAATAAAGTAGAAAATGAAAATAGTCAACATTTATCCATAACTTGCTGCTCTGTGGGAGATGTTCCCTCTCCAAATACAATATGCTAAATGTATCAGAATCTAAACATTGCAGGAAAATACAGAGCTGTTTCTAGCTCCGTGGTTTCCATGGTTTAGATCCAAGAAACACTCAAGACAAGATTTAAGGTTCATCTTGAGCTGATATAAAGTTGTTTACATCCAGCTCTACCCTCTGTTCCTTCCTGTGGATTCTTGTGATTTCCGTAGAATTCAATCTTATGGTCTTGTAGCCCCTTGACTGAACGGATCAGTTTGCTGATATGATATAAAAACAAACTTTAAGAAGAGGTTTTGCGCTTGGTTTTATCTTGAATCACTTAACTGAATTGACCTGACACTGTATCACAAATGGTGGGATAGAGAAGGATGTGGGAATATGTAACTGTGAGCAGGATGAAGGACACAGCTGCAGCTTTCAAAAGTTGTGCATGGTGGGAGGACAAGAAATAGCAGGCTCAGATTAAAAAGGGAGAGTTTCAGACTAGATATAAGGGAAATCCTACCTGCCATGAGGACAATCAGACAGCCTAACAGACTGCCCATCCTCATGGACTGGCTAGGGAAATGGCCAGTGACGTGAATTGAAAACTGGACCATTGGAAGGGTTGTGATCAGTGTCACAAAGTCCAGAAGAGGTCCAGTCACTCGTGGTGTACCCCAGTCATCAATAATGAGGCCAATGTTGTCTGATATCCTCAATCACAACCTGGATAACAGGACAGAGTACTTTACTGTGCCCTTATTTGATGGTAAACTTAGTTGAAGGCCCTTTTAAGTCCATTCCCACTTTATTTATGACTGAGCTGCAAAAAACATCTTTAAAAGGTCATGGAAGTTCCTTAAGGTACTGTTATTGCAAGATGTAATCCACGTGAAAAGGTGCTGAGCACTCCGAAATCCATCAGCCAGAGTAGGCAATTCATAATACAGTGTGTGATTTTGCTTACATTCTGTAATGGGCTTGTACCCTTCTAAAACAGTCCCAGAGAATTTGCAAGTAGAGTATAATTAGAGTTATTTATTAGTGTATTGTAGTGTGTCACTCTAGGAGAACAGTGCAGTGGCTCTGAGCAGAACTGCTCTTGGAAAACTGGCTCTTACAATCTTTTCTGTTTAAAAACAATCTGGTTTTTTAATAAGCCTCTGACACTAAAGCTATGATTTGGCTTTTTTTATGGTCAGTTTTTCTAATTAAATGCATCATATTTTCATTTAATACTACTTAATGTTTTACTAAGTGCAGTTTCATCAGAATAAGGGGTTTGTAGTCCAAGTGTTCAGACATAGAGTTCTACTGCAATGGTAACAAGTAGATATTTTGGTTATGTTTTGTATATAGATAAAAACTGAGATTCTGAAGTGATTTTTGTAATCCAAATTACTACCAATAATTATATTGTTTGTGTACTTTTTGAACTTCTCTCTGTTTGGGCAGTGGAAATTGTTACAGTTGAGTATGGCCGGTGTTATTTTCAGGTTCTCACTAAAGATTTTGTTTTGCTTGGTGAAGTAGATAATGCAAACAGTTCAGGGCTAGAATTACTAATTTAGAGGCATTGCCATTGGAAATAAAACAAAAGGCATGGAATATTTTTCTTGCTCTGGAATCTAGTAGGAGCTGGTCTAACTCAACTTTGATTGTACCACGCTAAAAGTGTACCTGGAAAGGAACTATTTATAGCATAGGAGATCTTGCACCTTTCTGGCTTATAAACAAAAAGAGGAAACTACACCATGTTCACAGAAAGCTTTTGGGGTTGGGTTATATTTAGTTGGTTTTGTTTAGGGTTTTTGGTTTGGTTTGTTTGTTGTTTTTTTTTCTTAGGGGCAGAGTGTAAATTTATTACTGACATTCTTTGGACTTTCTTTGACTGTGAGAAATTCCTGCAGATAGGCTCTTATGAGAAATTTATAAATGATTTTATTTTCATGCACATAGTGAGGCTAATAGTAGTAAAAAAAAAAAATAATCAAAGGTAGCTGTAGGGTTCTAGAATTCAGGAACAGAAACAAACCCCAGGTATTTAACACTACAGAGCATATTGTAGAGGCACTAATGGGGATTATGACTGTGAGGAAAAAATACCTCAGGGTTTAACATCTGAATCTTGAATTGTTTTCGATGCTTTGTGTGCCCACAGCTGTTGACTGCTGCTGAAAGAAGCAGGAGGGAAAAAGAAGAATAGAAACAGGTTCATCAGCAGGTATTTTTATGTAAATACCCAGTTGCAGACAGTTTATTTCAGAATTAGTTTGCTGGATTTTTAATTAGCTGAAGGTTCTATATGAAGCTTTAATTAGTGTGTAGGAAACTGTAACTGCTCAGAACACACTCATCTAGTGATGACAGCTCAGTGTGCGGGGTGGGAAGAATCTCTGTTTCCAATAGAGCCAAACAATTTGAAAAAGATGCACTGAAAGCCAGGAGCCAAGCAGACTGTTACTGAATGGATTTGCAAAAGCAGACGAACCAAACAGGGGAAAAGACATCCATTTTAGCATGTTCTGCTGGGGACAGCTCTTTGTGGTAAAAATGCTGCAGTGAAGGTAATGAATTTTGGATTTGAAACTCGCGCACGGCTGGATTATGTCTTCCCTCATCTTTTTGTTCTGTTTCCCTTTGGAGGCCTGCTGGTGTCTCAGAATCAATTGTTGCCCAGAGGGCAATGAAATAGGAGAATTTTAATGGTCCTGCAACTTGATGATTTGCATTACAATGTTGCTGCTCCATTTAAAGGGCTCAAATGTTTTCAGTGTAAAAGTCTTGAGTTTGGTGAGCCAAGAGTGTGGAACTATCACAATTTATAAAATGCAGCCTTACTCAGGGGGCTGTGCTTACCTTCTAGATCTGGTTAAGAGCCAGAGATTTTCTACTTTATTACGAAACTGATCTGCAGATTCCATCAGAGATAGAGTAGGTTTTGTTTTCTACCATATCCTTGGCTTGATTTATTAAAAAAAAAAAAAAAATCAAAAACCCTTCTGTTTGTTGAGCTGAAAACAAATGGATGTAGGTCTCTAGCGATCTGAGCTGGGTCAATGGGGGTATTTTCTGCCTGTCTAAATCATAGTGAGGTTTTTTATGTTCACTTTGTGTGTCATAGGACTATCATTTATAAGATAAGAGCCTCATCCTGTTCCTGCTGCAGTCAATGGGTGTTTTTGCGATTGCTTTTCAACAGCAGTAGGATTGATGACTGGAACCGAGCAGCTGCTGAAAGGTTAGTTTTAAAGCAGAATTGTGGTCAGAAAAGCAAAGTGACCCTGTCAAGCTGACATGCTGAGAGCACTACATTTATTTTTTCTCAGTGACATCCAGACCAAATCTGCTCAGTTTACAAGTCAAACATTTTTTATTGACTTCCAGAACTGCAAAGTCAGCCTCAGTTTGGAAAATCAAAGCTGTTACTTCTGCTTCAGTCCGCAGAAGACTCAGCATTTAGAGCTTGGCTGACATGCCACTGATGCATGGCTGAATCCAGCCTGCCTTCCTACACCTGTCCTAGCTCTGGAGGGTGAAAGCTGCTACAGGAAAAATTTATTTGTTAGGACAGCAAACAGACACGGCTTGCAGAGATAAGGAGATATATTGGGGAAGTAAGGGCCATTTTTATATTTTGCTTCTAGTTGTACCTACACTTTAATCCTTAACCTCCTGCCATGATAAGTATTTAAGGTTTTCACATTGTTTTAATCTGGGGCTACAGCCTAAACTGTCTTTGTTGCAAAACATGTTTTCCAAAAGTGCTTGCCTTTTCTGATAAAGCTCATTTCAAGGTCAGTTTGAAACTACAGAAGTCAAATCTGAAAGAGGCAATTCCTTCCAAATCATGCAATTCCTTGTTTACTCTCAAGGCTTTACCAAGATCAAGAATATGGATTGAAGAGGTAATTCAGTTTATTATTTAAGGGATCTTAACGTTATATAATTGCAGGTGGGGCTTCAGCAGATGCTGGCTTGTCATATCTGTGCCTTAATCTGACCCTGACCTCGGAATCTTGATGTGGCTGGCTGATTTCTGCCATGCTTTATACCACACATGTCATGTTGGATGATGTTGGATGGACATTTCTGCTGTCTGAAACTGTAGCTGTTTTTAAGGGCAGCCAAGTATTAATGACTCTTTTGTAAGTGTGAGCATACACTACACTCCTTGAACTCAGTTGAACTCCTTGGATGCTACAAAAGCTCGTCAGATTTTTACTGAAGGATATTTTTCTCATGCTTTCTCTAGGTTCGGGGTTTTTCATTCCTCAAATTCAATGTAAGGTCACAAAAATATTGCTGTTTCCTTTCATCTCTAGAGTTCCTCCTTTCTTCTGTGGGTTGCAGAACCGTTTAGTGAGTTTGTTAATCTGCATGTGAGACTTTTTTTTTTT
>VZTF01006716.1:1265813-1306296 GCA_013397755.1 Cnemophilus loriae | reverse complement strand
TTTTTGAAAGGAGAGTCTGGCTAGATAGGGGAGGAGCTGCTTGTCGATCTGTCTCTTCATCCTTGGTCACTGATAAGCCTTTGAAGGGCAGGGGAAGGTTGCTCCTCCCCAGAGAATGACTGAGCACGCACAGGTGAGGGATGTTTTCGTGAGATGCTGGATAGGAAGAAGAATGGAATAGAGGACATGAGAGGCAGGAAGAAGGCTGGAGAGTAAGAAGATGAGGAGGAGTAGGAAACTTCTCCGCAAAGAAGCTGCTGCACTGTCTTGGAGATGGCAGAAATTGTGAAGAACTGGAGGTTTGTTCCAGCCAGAACTTCTGGATGAGAGAGGATCATTGAAAAGTTTCAGCCTTTGGGAACATTTCTTGGGGTGCAGATTGGTTTCAGACCTTTCTGTTTAGTGCCTTGCCCAGCAAATCCAAAGTTACTCTTTTTGAGCCTTTTATTTTTGCTTTGTTGTGTTTTTTTTAAATTTACTTTTTTTTTTTTTTTGGTATCTTCAAGTGCCAGTGTCAGGAATTGGAAGTTTTTGGTATCTGTAGAAGTGCTCACTTTTTAAAAAAGGTAAGTGGTTGCTCTTACTTTTGAAATTATGTAAGATCTTTCACATGGATCCAGCTTTCTTTTCGTGTTGAGTTGCATAGGTTCTTCAGGAACTGTGATCTCTTTCCAGTTATGTAAAAAAGCCTGAGTGGAAACATAAAGTAAAAATGAACTGTGTGTGCATAGAGATCAATGAATAAAATAAAAAAAAACATTATTATTTTGCTGTGTGTGCATAGCTCTGATTTCTTGGTACCAGTAATTAAACTTATTTTCTGGAAACATCCAGGTCTTTTAAAAAAAAAAAAAAACAACAAACCAAAAACAACCCAACAGGGAAAAAAAAAATCCTCTCCCATCCCCCATTTGGGAAAACAAACAAACAAACCCACAAGAATGTCTGGAAGTACTCAAGTTAATGACATACGAACCTTAGCTCTGCCTCTATACCCTTGCAGTGGTAGAAAATCCAATGGTTGCTGCTTTTTGCCAAAAGACGCCCTGAATCTTTCAGAAAACGGCTCATGATTTAGCGGCAGTCTGATTGCAGAAGGCGCTTGTTGAGTCAGACTTTGTCAGAGAAAGATAATGTCTATTTAGTGGTGTGTAAGCGAAAACGTCAACTGTGAGGCGTGTTGTACAAAACTGATGTGCACCCTGTATGCTCTTACAGATGTGCACAAGCCATAAGAAGCTCTTTTACATAATCAGAAAATTTTATGTTTCAAGTTGTTCTGCAAAAGGCCGTCTTTTAGCGGTTCATGGTGGCTCATCCCTTTTTATCTGTGCTGTTAATCCAACTGTGTTCACCTCCAAGTGCTTCGGAGCAGGTACAATGAGGACAGTGTGATCTCCTGAGCTCCCTGCTAAAATCATTTCAAAATGAGCAGGGACACGACTTGGGTAAAGCTGAAATATCATCATAGTTTAGGAGTGTAGACAGGCATCCTGAAGCTCTTCCTAAGGGAAAGAATTAAACCTAGGAAATCAGTGCTATTTTGCTTTTCCATGAATGTTGTATCCCTTCCTTTCTTGTAATACATATATACATATGTAATACACACAGAGCTTGGATTTGTGATTGTGGTGTTGCTCATGTTAGATGGAAATGCACATAAATGGTGTTTATTTGTTTCCAATTTGTGCATCATAACAGTAATATGCTCTTTTTATACAGTAAGCAAATGAGTTTACGCAATTTGTATTTTACACCTTCTTTTAAGTCTTGTCTACCTCCCAAACTCAGGTGAATACCATTCATATACTAGAATTTTAGATTGTGTGCAAGAAAATAACTCTGTGGAAAAACACTTGTTATAGAAATAAGCACTTTATAAATCAGTGGGAGGTGTCCCACTTTCTCACAAGAAAAATATGTAAACCACAACTTGCCTGAAGTCAGTTGATATTTTTAATCTTATTCTCTGTGGTGTTGAAGTGCCCTCCATTTCTGCCAAATTCAATTGGATTTGCAGTTGTTCAGTATCAGTTCCGTGAGAGGTTTCATAATTTCAGGGCATTCAAAACCAGAAAGGCCCCTTTGGTTTGCACAGTCCCATCAATATCTACTTTATAAACCATGCCATAATCCCCTCAGTTTGACACTGCTTGCCTGTCCCATTAGGTCCCTGACCTCTGTTAACCTCAGCCTTAGCCAAACAAAGCTTTTCCTTAGTCTTAGTCTTAGTCCAAAGCCTTAGTTCTCCAAAGCTCGTCTCCCAGCAAGGCTTTCTGCCTTGGTTTGGAGACGGCCAGAAATGGAGCTCTTGAGTATTTATGTGATTAGCTGGCTCAAAGAAACAAATCTCCTTTAGAGTTAAATAGCAATAATTATGCATCCACCGCAGTCTGAACCTGACTGTCTTCACTTCCAGCGGAAGTGGAACTCCCGATTCCTGGGAGGATTTTGGCAGCATCTGCTAGCGTGTCAGTGCTGAAGGGGAGCGCGTGTTGAAGCAGGTTTGCTGGTCCTTTTTCTCCCCTCCAAACCCCCGGATCCCCCTCACGTCAGCCAGGCTCCTGGAGCCAGCGGAATTCCTTCGCATTCCTCCAGCTGCGGGGACACATCTGGGGCTGGGCAAGCGGGGCGTGGCTGGGATGAAACGTCCCTGCCTTCGCCTCCTCCCGTCCCGCAGCCCTCCCGTGGGAGGGCATCGGGCACCCTGCACAGCCTTTCCTAATGGGGCCGTGCTGCCTCCTGCTCGTGTAAACAAAGCCTTTTTTAAAGGTCAGCTTAGTCCAGGGTAGCTCCTGTCTGTGAAAGTGTTTGCGTGGTGCGTTGCAGCATGGCGAGGATCTAAAAAGACTTCAAATCTTTTAGTAAAAGAGGTGTTTGGTTTTTTGGTTTTTTGTTGGTTGGTTGGTTGGTTTTTCTTTTTAATTTGTGGTTCTTCTGAGCACAATCTAGCTATTCAAAGTTCTTTTACGAAGTTTCTATCTCTTTAAAATAGCTTTAAGAATAAGAATATTTTTGTTTAAGAATACTGGTATTTTTAAAGACTACTGATCAGAATATCCCGGGGTACTAATTCAAATGCGATGTGGAAGTAAAGGATATTCAGTTTAAATCATACAGTTGATTAGGTTGGAAGAGACCTTTAAAGATCATCTAGTCCAGCCCCCCCTGCAATGAGCAGGGGCATCTTTTACTAGATCAGATTGCTCAGAGCCTTCTCTACTGTGACCTTGAGTGCTTCCAGGAATGGGTAATCTACAGCCTCTCTGGGCAACCTGTTCCAGTGTTTCTGCACCCCCACTGTAAAGAATTTCTTCCTCGTATTTAGTCTAAATCTATCCCCTTTTAGTTTAGAACAACCCCTTTTCCTACTGAAAAATCTGTCCCCGTCTTTCTTATAAGCCCCCTTTAAGTACTGGAAGGTTGCAATAAGGCATAAATTGCATTATAATTGAATACAGGTAAGCCATAGAAATAATCTCTAAATATATTTCAAGTGTTCTCTGTGAGTTATACAAGAATATTAATATTGTGTTTATTTTTGTAGGTGTTGTTTAACATATTCCTTAGTTACTAATGGAAAACAAAGTATTTTATCATCTTGTTGTGGTACTAACCCACCATCCTGCTTCTCTCCAAGCATACCAGAAAAATCTTTTGCCTTCTCTGCTTCATGAAAAATATTTTCACATGGGAATTTCCATATAGCTAGGAATTCTTCTAGTTGCTCATAAAATTTACATTTGCCAGCTAAGTTATAGCAGCATAAACTTAGATATTAAGAGGTCTGCCATCTGTGGCTCCTACTCTGGCTCTTGGTTAGTCTGAGGAAATTAATTTAGAGCCAAGGTGCTGCAGGTCTAGGGGTTTACATATTTGTATGGATTTTTGTTTGCTTCAACTTCTTGCGATCTTGTTTAAAGAATAATTCTTCTGCCATTTTCATTAAATACAGACAGCAATATTGTTATGAGAGAAAAGAAGAAACCCAGCCTAAACCACTACTGAGACACTGTCGCAGACAACTTTGGGAAGAAATGCTTTTATTTACAAAGGGATGCTTAAGAAATGAAACTCGACTTTGGTGTTACTAAAAGTAGGGGAACAACTGTCCCAAAGTGGCAGAGTTGCTGCTCTGAGCAGGAGCTGAGCAGGCTCCCTCGTTTACCTGCCCATACTGCACTGAGGTGCACATTTTGTATTCACGTTACTGCTCCTTAGAAGTGCATTTTCTGTAAAGTTAATGATTCCCTTAAATGTACACTTTACAGTCTTGGGAGACTCCTGTGGATGACAGAACTCAAAATACCCACCAGAGATCTAATTTAGAGTAACAATACCTTATTATCAAAAAGTATTTAAAAAACCCAAAAAAACTGGCCAGCGACCACCCTATCCTCTCTTAAACTTTAGCAAAAAATTTTTGCCCTTCATTTTGTTTGGTCCCTGGTTTTGAAGAAGTGCTACACACTGAGAGCCTATTCTGTTTACAGCTGGCATTTTTTCCTGCAATTAACAAAATTGCTCCTGCCTCCTTTTAAATACAACTTGGCCACCTCCTCTGTATTGTTCTTTCATGAAGAGTATTCTTGACTTCATTGACATTCAATAATGTTGAGGTATGCTGCTAATTATTCCCAGCATGGATGCGTGCTTATAATAATGTGTAAGATTGGTTAATGATTTTTAAAAAATATTTTATTTTTTTCCCCTCAAGTCTTGAGGGTTTTATTGTTTCTAAAGCTGCTGAATAACCTGCTGTCTTGAAAATAATAGTTAATGCATACCACCTACTGGTAATAATTACATCAAAGCTTTTTGCCCCTTCCAGTGTGCTAGTACTGCAGAGCTTCATGAATTCTTTCCAGCCAAAGAGCTGAGTTTTTCTCGAGTGCGTCAAAGTTACGAGGAGGCTTCTAGCAGGAGATGACTGATTTTCCTGTGTGCCAAATAGGTGTGGGTATTCCACCTGCCCCCCTGGGAAGTTCCTAGACATAGCGAGCGCATTCTCAGATGATGTAGTTCGTACATAACCCACTTCTTAGCGTGGTGTAGGCAATAAAGAGCCCTGAAACAGTTCTGCTGAAGCCAGAGCAAAAAGGAGATGGAAAAGCTGACTTCTCTAAATCTGATAGTGGCAATTTACTTACGTGATAGATAAATGCCTGGTTATTGATTTTCTCATAGCTCAGAACAGGCCTCTGCTGGATGTGATTTGGTTCGGGCTAATTCCTGGAGCAGTTATTTAAAACTTGCTTCTCTCACGCTGCAGCCCTTCATTTCTCCTGGGATTGACTCCAGTTTGGTGGGTGGCTCCACTGCTCTGCAGTTTTGTGCCTGGAACTGATTGCTTTTAAGGCTGGGAGTCATAATTTCTGGCTTGGAAGGAACTCTTTTGTATACTGGCAGAGCATGGAACATTATTCCCTCCCTTTCCCCATGTTTCTGGGTAGAGAATGTGTCCTGAATGGAAGTGGCAACAAATACAAGTAATTTATATTCTGTTAATAAAGATTAGCTTTGTGTATTTTAAACTGGAGACACTGAAACAAAATCCCTTGGCTGTTCATGATACTTGTTAAAATGCTCGTGGACTTTGAAGTGAAGTAGATCTTTCAAAGACTAACCTGAAGTGTCACTCTGGACATTATTACAAAGAGCAATCTCTATATACTTATTTCTGGAGGAGGAGAAAGCCAAAAAGAAGGTATTTGGGTAGGACTTGATTCATCACTAAACCCCCAAGTAATCCTATTATGTTTTTTGGACTTGCTGCGAACTACTGGATTCTTGATACTGCTAATTGAATTTGTGGCATAGGCTTTCAAAGAGCTTTAATTCCCATTATATTGTCTGTACTTGATATTGTGTGTGAAGATTCACTGAAATGTGCAGAGCAGCAAGGCATATAAAAAAGGGAAATGATGGCATGAACTCAGAGTGACCAGACAGATTCAGAAAACAATTATGAAAAGGAAAGTTATGTTGTTTCTGCCCTGTGACTTCTTATCTGGACTGTGACCTTGAAAGTGGCATTTGCAGTGCCTGCCTGTGAAAAGCAGCTGCTTTCCCCACTGAATTTCTCCATGCATTGATTAGAAAAAGAAGGGGTGGGTTTTGCAGAGCAACCTCCATAAAGTTTAAGCACATGTCTCTGATTACTTTAGCAGGAAGATTTTCTCTTCTTTTTTACACTACATTAAAGTATTTATCCTTGGATTATGTGTTCTTTTGGTGGAGAGAGGTTTTTGGAGGATGGACCTGTGTGAGTCGTGAAAATATTTAACATTTGAAGCCATGTAAAATGCTGAGAAGTAATTCCTGCCTAAAAAACCAATAGCTATCTTGTTAAGTGCAGATTTGAGTCAGTTAAAATAGGTGGAATGACATAACTTTTTTCTGAAGTGAAACAGTCTTGAGATTTCAAGAGGTGCAAGTTGTGGCCCTTTCTTTTTTCTGATTTTTTTTTTTACAGTTTGGCAGCATATTCTAAAAGAAGTTTCTTCCAGAGGGTAGCTGGCTGATGCAATTCTAAGCAAAGCAGGATAAAAACTCCATGTCTGCCTTGCTTCCAGAGCTGGGCATAAGTGTGTGGGGCCAGGGGAGGAAGTGGTGTCAGGAGGACAAGGAACTGATGTGCTGAGCACGGTGCATCCTTCCTGCGAGCTGGAGTTCCAAGCCAGCACAGAGCTAATCCTGTCCGTGTCATGGACCAAATGTGTTCCTGAATGACCCCGACACAAAAAGTCAGGCCAAAATTGCTTTTCTTTTTCTCTTTTCCTTCCCATTCCAGCTGCAATTGGATGGATGAAGAAAAATGACACACTAAGTGATTTATTTAGTGGCATGAACAGCCAAAATTTTTGAGCAGATTTATTGTCATCTTAGAAAAAACAAAACATTGAAACCCACGCTATTTTTAGACAGGCCTGTCTACAATTTTAATCTGATTCTGATTTTTTTTTTTTTTTAAGGAAAGAGGGCCTGTGTTTTCCCAGAAATCTGGTATCTGTAGAGGCCAAATGCAGAGAAATCAAGCAGCTAATACTGGTTGTGTTCATGTAAATCCTACAGCAGTTTAGTAAGGAATAATGCTTAGGTAAAAATGAAGTTAAAAGTTAAGCATCTTGTACTCAGTGTTTTAAGGGGCCAAAGTAATTCTCATTTTTCAGTTTTAATAAAAGATTCAGCAGAATGTCAGGTTACTGAAGCTCAGCTTGACTAGGAAAAAATGCTTGCTAATTTAAAAACAAACAAAGCCAAAACCGAACAGAAAAAAAAAAATAGTGTGCATTCCTATTGCCACTTCAAGTTATTAGTGTCGTGGAAAAAGTTGGTCTGTGGTTCAGCTACACATTCCTGGGATAGAAAAGAGCTTGGTGCTGTGGCTTGCATGGGATGGAGAGAGGAGGTCCTTTTGTCTGTGGTTGTCATCACCTGCTCTTCCCACCAACCCTACAGGGCACGTTGCTGGTTCATGTCCAGCAGCAATTCCCATGGCCTGCTCGTATAGGTAGCCCATTCAAAAGCTTTCTCTTTTGTTTGGAAACATCCATTGTACACGGTTGAATTTCATCAAACTTTATTTTTCGTACTTTAAAAAAAAAAAAAAGTGCATTATCTATTTTTTTCATTAAAAATGCACTCAAGCAAAAGAGAAAAAAAACCTTTTGCTGCTTCTGATGTCCTGCTGTTACTCCCCAGTGTTAATGTCTGACTTAAAGATTAATTAAAATAAATATCAAGTGCTACTGAAATAATTAATAAATTATACAATTTACATTCGATTGTAAGTGGAAGAATGGCTTTCACTTCCCTTTAAAAAATCAGCATGGTTCCAGCAAGGAAGGAAGCATGTTAATTACAATGCCTCCGCAAGACTTTACAATTCATGGATGAGAGTTGATCAGAAGATGCAAAGGAGGCAAAGAAAGTATTTTAATGTTTGCTACTTCAGTGCTTCTAATCCCAAAGGTTGCTATTAAAATACATAGGAAAATCTGTTGTGCATTTCTAGCACTTTGATATTTCCTGATTTTTTCCCTTTAGAAGAGTTAGAGACATTTAGGATTGGATGCTTGTTCCATGCAACTTTCAGCATTGAAGTAACAATGGAGTTTCTCCTAACTTACAGAAGTTCACATGAAATCAGACTTAGCTTCTTTAGTTTTTTACAAAATATCCAAATTTTTCATAGCTTTTTTTTCTTTAACGTATGACCAGTGTTTATACACATTTTCCTGGCACACAGTGATAAGGGCAAAAGATTGAAGCAGCAAAAATAATGTGTTGAAGGCACGGCCGTAATGTCTGGTGTAGTTTATAAAATTATTTGAAGATGTTAATGCATCTCTGAATGTATTTGTTAATTTGGAAGGTAATAGCATCTCTTAATAGAACAGTGGCAAGAGGAAGAATAGACAAGTGTCTTCTACAGGGCTGGCTATCAAGTCATCTACTTCTACAAATTATAAAATCATCTCTGATATACAATCAGAAAAACAGCTGTGCAGGGTCAGGTTGAACAGATTTCAGAAGAGGGGGGAACTATAATTCAGATCTGTAGGAAGTTGAATGGGAGCAAAACTCTGAAGCGGAGGCCTTTGCTATTTCCAGCCAAACTTAAATCCTTCTTTGATAGCATGGCAGCTTCACAGCCCCCATTAAAATGTTTCCACGTGGTGTTTTGGTTTTTTTTTTTTTTGTTGTTGTGGTTTTGGTTTTTTGTTGTTTTTTTGGTTTGGTTTGAAACTTTTTTGGGGTTTTGGGGTGGTTTTTTTTGGTTTTGGCTTTTTTTGTTTGTTTGTTTCTTTGTTTGTCTGATTTTCCCCTTTCTCATCTTATTATTTGAAACTGTGAAGAAGGCACTTAAAAAAACAAAAAGGCAAATACCTGGAAAACATGAACCGAAATGGATAGTCTGGAAAAGTTTTATAAGCACTGAAGGCAGGATTTTATAACTGGAGATTTGGGGCCAGTAGTGGTAGTGCTGCCTCTTCTGCCTGTTTAGAGGAGCCTAAGCAGAAGATTTCAGACTTTCTCCTCCAGGACTAGCTCGAAGTGTGAGCTGTGACCCAGTGTCCTGTGCTGGTAGCTGGCTTGCCTCATCCAGTCTGGGTTACAAATTCATGGTGTTAATGTAGTCACATCTGACAGGATTTATTCCAGGCTTATTGCCCCTGTAGTTCCATAGAAAGCTTTTCCTGGGAGGTGTTTCCTTGTCACTGTGGACTGAGCAGGGAAATTCATAGCTGCCCAGGACTCCCAGGCCTTTTTATTAAATCTTCTGCTGTCCCATTCTCTGTAGCATAATTTAATGCTGCAGAGCAGTAGGAGACAACTGAAAATGGTTGTGGTGGTGATGCAGGCATTTAACAAATTATCTCATCAGATCTGAACAATTGCCTAAGTTCAGTGAAGAATGTGTCTGTTAATTGTGATGGTCATTAGTACATTCACTGCCTGGAATCCTGAACTCTTGTAGCTGTTGTTCTGCTACTTAATTTCAGACTTACAAGTACTCAATTTATTTTCTGTACATGTTTTAATCTCATCTATTCCATTACAAGCACTGTCCTTTAATTTTAGTTGCAGAGCTCTCTTTTGAGGCAGGGAAGATTGTGTCTTTCATAAGTATATAACAAATTTAACATCTTGATTATAGTTTGGAAAAATCAATCAGGAATGTGTCTGACAAAAAGGTCTGTGATTATGAGGAGACTCTTCAGTGTGGATATAGCATTCAGGCTTAGGAAAAATTCTTGGGAAAGGATTTTTTTGTTGTTTTGTTTTGCTTGTTTCTAATGTGGATTAACAACATTTTCTTTTTTTTTTCCCTGGGGGAAAAAGTGGGGAGCACAACAAAAAGAATAGCTGTTTAATTTGATAATGCTGATTACCATTGGGTTTTGACCTAAAGGCTCATTAACCTTTGTCCCAAAAAGCTTATCTAAATAATTCAGCATTTATATTGGGAGTGGGAGAGCAGAGGATGTGGATTTTTGAACTCTTTTGGAACATCGCTGGCTCTGCATTTAGAACAGACTTGACCTTTCTCAGGCTCAGGTCCTGGGCTCCGTGTTCACCAGACTTTCTCAATGACTTTTGGTTCCTAAGGAGGGGGGGAAGTCACCACTCGTGTGGCTTGAGAATGCTTTTAATGCAGGTTTTAGTTTGAAAAATTAATACCTTCAGAATACAGGATGTTTGAGGTGAATGTCATGGAAAGGGAATATTCTGCTCCACAGAGAGTTTTGTGGCCTACGTGCTCCTTCTTGCATTGCATGGGGAAAACGGACGATGTTGGTGCTTATGAGACTTCTTGGAAATTATTTAAAGATATTTCACTGCACTCTTGCACTGTGAAAAAGAATAGCATGATGAAATGAGGGGAAATACCTCTCTTCTGTCAGTTTATATTTCTGTATGTCTGTCTTTGCAGCTGCAGCAGCATGGCTGGCAGTTTTTATTCCATTTCCTGAAGAGTGAACATATCCATAGTGACCTCCATTAGTTAAATCTACGTATGTGTGATACCTGCAACATGCAGTTAAGTGGTTTTATTAGAGAATTTAATACTTAACCTTTTATATTCTGTAGGTACAGATGCTTTAAATGAGGTAGCAGAGGTTAGTTAGTTAAAGGGTATTTGTGCATATTAATTTCTCTGATGAAAACTTACACGGAATTTTGAGAAGCTGAGATCATCACAAGTTTGAAAAAGGAAGTTTGTGTCAGGAACAAATGCCAACTCTCTTCAAATCCTCTAAACACTGACTAAACCAAATTCAGGAATCAGTTATGCTAGAGGGAGATTCTTTTCTAGAGTCTGATTTCAGTTCTTAGCACAGTTTTAGGGGAAGTTTAGGAACTATGAAAGTATCAAAAGCATAAATTCTTTGTTCATCTCTATAAATTTCATATAAATGATTGCAAGACCAATAGGGAGAAAATGAGAGAGCATGAAACTGATCATCTAAATAAATAAGTTAGGACAAATTAGCCTTCGTTGCGTTCAATGCTGGACAAACTCAAACTTCAAAACAAGTTGTAAGAAGTTTTTCTAGGAAATAAAAGTGTTAAAAAACTAAATGGTTTAAAAATATAGGTGGTGCAAATTGTTTCAAGATTTTCTAGGCTGGGTCTTCTGAGCATCTTCTGTGATGTTAATTGGATGTAGATTAACTTTAAATTTCAAATTCCATCTGACCACTTGCAGTTGCAAAGAAGTGCTGGATGGAGCCCTCACTACAAGTGACCATCAAGCCAGCTACAGCACAGCTGAAAATGAGTGAAATAACCAGTCCCCCTGAGCAGCCTGAACTTCAAGAGGGACAAGTCTGTTCTGTGCCTAAATCAGGAAGGGTCCACTGTCTATTCCACTCTAAAGCTAAACCAGCATTTTTCAAAAATATCAGTTTGGTATCTGTTTAAGTGCTTCATTTTGTGGTAATTTCTAGACTGACATGCTCTCAGGCCTTTTTAAAAATGCTGCACACTTGAATGTTTCAAGTGGATGTGTTAACTGGAAGAAAACAATCCCGTGCAAGTGTTAGCTGGGAGATCCATCTTGCCTGAATTAGCGTTCTGCTTTGTGTTTTCCTGTGGTGGAGGCAGAGATTGGATTCTCTCTGTGCTCAATGAACACAAGACCGTGTTTACATTCGCATGCCAGGATTCCAACCCTAAACTGTCTGTTTCTTTCACTTGACTGAAGGAAGTCTAGACAACCAGATCAGGGCAGGATGTAGTTGTCTGAAGCTGGCTCAGCAGAGTTCCTTTTTTATGCCTAACTCGAGCTATCTAAAAGTAAGATCTCCAAAATAGCTATTTTGTTTTAAATGTTTCCTTACAATGGTTTACCATGCTTGTCATAAGGATTCGTTCAGATTAGTGAGCAAATGTAGTACAACAGAAATCAGAACAAACTATTTTCCTTGACTAAACCTCAAAGCATCTCAAAGATTTGTATTCTCTTTAAGAATGCTGATCAATTTTTTTGCTTGTTTGGTTTGGTTTTGTTTTTTAAATCTGTTCAAAGTTAAAGTGTTGAAATTTCACCAAAAAAAAAGGACTGCTGTCCTTGCCCTTGATATTTTTTTTTTCCCCCAAGCAGAGGAGCTAAGCAGACAAGCCCAGTGTTGTGACTATGAATGGGCTCATTAAATAAGCAGACGAGGAGCTGTTTGTAGTGTGAGGCTTTGGGAGCTGAGCTTACAGCAGGAAATATCCAGTTCAGAAGAGCCTGTTCTTGTGGCATGGGACTGTGCTGAGCTTTCTGCCACCGAAGGATGCTCAGGAGGAGCTCTCGCTGGAATTTCTCTGAAGAAATGTGAAAACTGAGGAGCAGCCCTCTTTTGGCTGGGTGTTTCTGGCTGGCGTTTACCCAGTAGCTGGTTTGCAGTGTAGGATTGGCTTGGAGCATTTGTGCAGCCTGTAAATGGTGTTGTTTCCATTACAGAATAAAAGGGGTGTGACTGCACATCTGAAAGCACCAAGCTGGGGTATTGGAAGGCCAAGCAACCCTAACTCCTTATGCAGTCCTAGGGGCCCAGAGAAGTTGACTTTAATTGCAACCCTGATTCTTACTAATGATGCTTTGAAATCCATGGATGAAAGAGTTACAGCAATGTAAATTAATTATTATTTTGATTTGGCATAAGACAGGTCTGAGAACTTGGGCACCAGTCAAACGCTTCACTGAGAAGGCAGCTCAAAGGAGTATTTTGTTTCTTTTCCCCTGCAGTACACCTTTCTGTCTTTTGTTAATTGCACCGATGTGAATTTTTGCTGGGCAAAAAGATACATACTTAGTCCAACAGTCTCTCATGTTGCTTGGAACATTAAAAAAAATCACAACGACTTAGTTTTCTAGTTTAATTCCAAGAGAAATAGTTCATACATAAAGAATTAAAATCCTCTAATCCATGAAAATATAACTGGAAATCATAATCATTTCAACAGGAGAACAGCTTCCCACTGGAAACAATGATTTTTATTTTTTGATAAGAGCATTTTTAAACCGCACAGTGAATACTCTTCTCCAGTACAGCAAACTGACAATGGTATAACTTCACTAACTTCAGTCTCTTTTCTCTGTTCCAAGTGAAAAACTTGTTGCTATAGACAGAGCACAGTCTAATGTACACAGTTCTAATGTGATTTCCTGAAGCAGATTTAAATTTAGGTGTTAGTCCTATAAAATACAGCACTTTAACAGACTAATCAAAAATGTGTGAATTGGTTCAACCAGAAAAACAGAGCGAATGGGACTAATTTCATTTCTTGAAGCTGTGGCAAAGGATCTGCTTAACACTCCGTGCTGAATGTGAGTGTGAGCATCCTGGAGAAGCCAGTTGAGATAATGTGTGTGATGACAGGTTGTGTTTAAGCTGCATTAGAAGAGTTTCCTCTTGAAATTTGTCAGGCAGGGTCCCTGTTGGCTAAGTTGGTGACTGTTGTGGTAGTCATAACCAGATGGTGACTCTTTTCTGTACCACGAAACTCACGCTGCCCCAAGTCTTTAACCTCGCCTGCATGTTAGTTTATATCTCTAAGAGCCTCTAATACTTCTCATTATATTCTTTTATAGCACCCAGCCTTCCTTTGCTGCAGGTTAGAGAAAGAGAAGAAGGAACTTGCTACAGTAAATGAGGTCTTTGCATTTCTTGCTTTGCATTAAATTGAACATGATCCAATATGCATAGGCAGCGTCGAATTCCTAAACACTACTCATGGCTGGACATTTCAGTGTCTACGTTGGAAAACTGCTGTCGTGGAGATTGGTGGGTTTGCTCATCTTGATAGACAAATTATTAATTCTTGGCTCGGTTCACTTAAAGTAGGAGGACAAAGGCTGCTTTCAACCTGAACTCCTGAGCTTATTTCAAAATGGTTGCCACAAGTTTTTCAGTGTTAATGTTTCGAAAAAGAATTGTGATCTCTCTCCTGTGAGACTGAAGGTTGGCCTCATGAGCAGATAACACTGAAGAACGCTCCTGTCCCCTCATAGTCCCCCTCCCAAAATCTCTAATACCTTCCAGAAGCAATGAAGCATCCAGATCAGTTTAACACAAACTCGAACCTAGCAGAGTCTGCCATTTCCATTGTCCTGTGTCTGACATGCCACCTTTTCTGTCCCTTCATTCTTTCCATCTCTTACATGTTGCATATTCAGCTTGTGGTTCTGCAAACTGGGACCTATCAGGGCAGGGATCTCCCTGTCTCTGTAAATTCTACTCCAGAATCCCACTGGAATTCTGGTCTGAAGGACATGTGGTACTCATGCTTCCCATAATCACAGGGAGAGGAATAAAGAGATTTATAATGGCATTCTCAGCCAGGAGGCTGAGCTCAAGATTGTTTCAGGCTGCCAGAAGGAAAATACCAAGCCTGATGATTTCAGGTAAATCCTCATTTCAGGAACCTGTGTGATTTAGGCCGTGAGATTGTATTCTATCAACCCTTGCCTGATGAAATCTCTCACTATAGTGCAAAGCCCTAAACCTTTAAAGGCGAGAGAGAGAGAAATGCATATTCTTCCAAAAACTCCAAAAGATTTGGGTTTGGCTTTTTTTTTTTTTACCTTGTGGAGAACAGCTGGAGGTGTAGGTCATATTCATCCTCTCCAATGCTATATTGCTAAGTCCTTTCCTTTCCCAGAAGATGCATGCCCATATGTATTCCTTCTCAGAAGAATCTTGTAGTCTAACACTGTGGAAGAACTTAAAAAGGCACAGTGAACAATTGCTGCATTAAATGCCTAAACCACTTCTTGCAACAGAAGGAAAGAAATCCTCTTTTCAAAGAAGTGCCTTCACCAGTAGGATAGATTCTTACTCTTCTGATCCTGTGCGTTTTTAGTTATTCCACGCAAAGCAGCACAGCTTGAACAGTAGGCTTGAGGCTAGGTCCTTTAGTATATGATAAAAACTTGGTATTTATTAAAACTTATAGGCAATTTTCTGCTCACAGGTCAGAAAAGAAAGTTGGTCGGAGTTTTCCGTGTTCCCAGTGTGTTCTTTATTGAGTGCTGTGCACGTGCTGTAGTACACCCCATTGCCCCAGTCTCACCTAAACAAATGTGAAGGATGTGTTGTTCCCTGTCAAGATCTGATTGCCTGTGTGTCTGGTAACTGTGCTGTGTGTACAGGAGGTTTATCTCTCAGGAGAGCTGGGAAGAAAAAGTGCCGAGTTTAAATACACCTGCAGCTCTTGGGAAGGAGCAGATGCAAAGGTGAACAGTACTGGGGTAGTTCTGAGGCATTTGCAGGTAAATTTGGTGTCTGATAATGATCAGGACATCTACTTGACAGTTAGCAGAAAGCAATTAGAATCTTTTTTAAAAGTTATTCTGCCTCCATGTGTACGATTGAAATGTCTTTGCTTGTGGGGTGGGTTGACCCTGCTGTCCTGCAGTGCCTGGAGGTGAAGGGGCCTTTCAGGTCCCTGCTGTCCTCATCAATTTTAACTGAATCCTCAGCACCATCTCTGATCCGCCCTTATCATCTGCTTTTCCTGATGGATCAGTCTTCTTCCAAGACATCCACACATCTTTTAACCATCCTTTTACATTCTGTGGTGTTTCTCTGATTAAACCATCCTATGAGTTTCTGGTTTTGAGCTTGGATTTTTTGGGGTGGTTTCCATGTGCGTGGGTGTTTTTCGTTTGTTTGGGTTTGGGTTTTTTTCCTCTGTTTACCTTCTCCCCAGCCCCCATGCAGAATTCAAACACGAATTTTTCAGTGTTTTCTTTCCCTTAAGGCATGCTTTCCTCGAAGTTCCTTTTCCTGTGCAGTTTTGCCTTAGTTTTTCTATGCCTTTTTGAAAAAGGAATCCATCATTAGGAATGAAAATATACAAAATGAGCCCAGTCTGGCAGTCTCTCTCTTCACAGGAAACTGGCTTTAAAAGTCTTCCTTAAAAGAGAAGGAGAAATTAATTGAATAACACCAAAAGAGAAATGAAAGGCCTTAAACCTTTCTCTTTTTCGGTTCACTCTAGGGTTTTAAATGAAATTTAACTTTTGTTAATGTGTTTATAAAATCCATTTGGTTAACACATGCACACAGAGAAGAGAACAACTACAAAAATTGTGTGAGATAATTAATCCAATGCTAGTCCAAACAATGGATTATATTATCTTCCAGACTTCCAGAATTTCTTATGATAATATTTTAGTACAGAATGATTCATTTTTAAACACAGAAATAAATCTTAATTTGGGGCACATCAACTGGTACTGAAAAAAAAAAAAAATCACCATATGTGTTAAGGGGAGTCTGGGCTTAGTTAGTTTTATCTTCTCAGTGTTGGACTTCGGTGAAAATGAGTAAATTTTAGTAGGGTAAATATTTACAGGAAATTAAAATTTGTACTTTCATATAGACCTCTTCCAGAAATGAAATTTTGGGTTGCCTGCATATTCTGTGTACTGGCAATACATAAAAAGAGTAAAAATTGGTGGCCTGGTAATTTTTTCTGACAAATAAACAATAAAACACATTTTAAATTTTAGCTATCAAATAAATGTAATCACTTACTTATAAATTATCCACAAATAAAAACTATAAAAGAGAGAGCAATTCTTATTCATGAAGTCTGAAAAGAAAGAAGTTATTTAATGATCAGGAGGAAGCCACATTATCAGACAAAAATGGTTCCTTTTGCTATTCAGTTTGCTTTCAATCTAGTCTGTGAGAGCACTTACTTTATTTTGGAAAGCTAATTTCCACTGAATAGTGAAGACCAGCAAAAAATGGTGACAAATAGGATCTAAAGAATGATGGAAAGGGGGTAAGGAACGCTGGTTAAAAACACTGATGGGAGAAGGAGCTTGTGGATTGCCTCAAACCTGGAAAAGCACTTTTCACTTGAAATATTCAGGCTAATTTGTTAGCAGGGTGTATCTAACTATTAATCTGTGGTGTTCAGAATTGTTTGTGTCTCCTGCTTTCCACAGCTGCTATCCAGTGCCTGAGTCACGGCTGCAGCACTGATTTCATAAAGATGGCAGCTGGCACAGGCTGAACCCTCACTGTAAACAGCCCCTGATTTATGGATGTGAAGTTTATTTGCAGATCTCTGCAAGCCGTGAACTCCTCATACCTCCTTACTAATATTTGATGCTGTTGGAGATGTGAATCTCCTTTCTACAGAGGCTGTCCATGCTGCAGCATTGTGGGGAGCAGCAGCAAATAGCCAGGCAGTTTTTCTTTCTCACTATCCCAGTGATACAGAAGGTTTCCTTACATCTAGGTTACCTTCAACGTGCAGCATTTTTCTTTACTTTTCTAATTCAAATTTTCGCTGGCCATCAAACCAGGAAATTTTTATGTATTGAACGTTGTATGTCAGTGTCTAGAGAATTAAGTCAAGTGTTTTTCATCTGGATCCTGCAGAATCTTACAACAGCAAAGCACGTAACTTTGTTCAATTGGAAACGCAGCAGGCTCCTTTCAGTATCCAAGTCTTGTCAAATGGATCAGTGTTGTAAAAAATTTGACTTTTGGAAAAACTTCTTAACGATGAAGCTGCCTGCAGCATCTGTTTTTTAAGCCGAACTGAACAACAATCAGACCTCAGGTATCATGCTCCCTTGAGTTTGGTCGGGATTTTTAGTTTGTTTTCTTTTGAAGAATGTCAGAATCATTGTTTTGAGTCAGGTAACTTTTGTGCTGTTCTAAGTTTTCCAGTTTACCAGAGGTTTTGTGTTTTGGACTGTCTTCCCAAGATGTGTGAGATAGAACTGTAGATACAAGTTTGCACCCTCACATCCTTGAATTCAGCAGTTCTACCTGTGGCAATGATGGATTTAAAACTTTGTTTGGTTTTTAACAGAAAAAGAGTTAATTACAGTCTCTTACCGTGTTCCGAGGAATTGGACAAACAATTTCCTATTGTTTTGGAGAAACTTCCCATCCTCGAGAACAGCTTCACAGCTACCATTTGGGCATGGCTGAAGTTCACCATCACTGTTTTCTCTGGAAGCTGGCACAGCAGTGCTTTAATGGAATGAGGGCAGCTTTTGGGACTCTAAATCAAGCTGAGACTGTTATAACATCTTTATCCTCAGTAATTTTGATGTAGGTTTCTCAAAATAATTTATTTGTTTATGTTGTTGTGCTACATAAGTTGCCAGCGTCTGGTAGCCTCTACATTTTGGGTAGAATTCTGTAATTTGGCAGCATAAGTAAAAAACCAAACCAATCTGACTTAGCAGTCTGCTGGAGTTGATATTTATTGTGCTCATATGGTCCTCCATGAGGAAAACTAGTGGCTTTAAACCAAAGCTTTGGTGCAGGAGCCTTGGTGCCATGGCTGCTGATCTGTAGCTCAGGTCAAGACTAGTGTCAGATACTCTGCATAAACAAGACTGTATTTGATTATGTGGTTATTTGTGTTTAGCCAGTGTATTTCATGAGATGGCCCAGCTTTTCCCTGGGTTGCTTGCCCTATTCCCAACCCTGCAGTGGAAGTCACAGATAAGAGATAGAGACCTATTGCCCTTCACTGTCCGTAGTTGTCCCCCTACATCAGCACATTGCCATAGTTTGGCTCTCAGGATTGCAGGACAAGAGGAAACCAATGGAAAACTTCATCCTGAACAGAAAAAAGAGATTATAAAACCATGAATGCATGCGAAATCATCACTATGTTTATCTCTGTGTCTATAATCCTCAGATTGCTGTGAAAAACAAATATATTTCATCTACTTTCTAATACTTGAAGACTGTAGCTGGCGAGATGCAGTCTGCCACTAGGAAACAGATACCACTGTGCTTTGATAGTTTTTTGACACATATTTGCAGCATCTTTGAGACCAGTAAATCAGCCAGAATGTGGGTTGTCAGTGGCAGATTTTCTATTTTGGGTATGGGATCTGTACTACGACCTGAAAAGACACTCAGAAGCAGCACAAACATTTCTGGACAGCGTCAGATTCTGGAAGCTGTCCACGTGGGATTCTTAATACTTTATGGCTTAACAGATGAGTGCTGGTAGGTCTGCCAAGGTCAGTGACTCACGGAGGTCTTGAAGCTGGATCTCCAGTGGTCCCTGGGCTGGTTGCCATCCAAAACACCCTGGACAGCTCTGTGTTCTGGACCCAGCGTGTGCAGAGGCCATAGATGGGCATGCAGTCACAAACACTGCGTGCAGGTTCGGGTCCTGCCACCAGCAGTGGGTCAGGGACACCAGGGCGGTGTATGATGGATGTGTTCTGGGACACCAGCTCCTGCCTCCCGTGTCCCCTCCTGCTCCTTTGCAGCCACAGGCACAACCAGGCATCAAGATGATTAACGTGTACACCTCAGAAGTTTATCCCCCTCGCCCCCCTGCCTTTTTCTTCATGTTTTCCAGAGTCTGTCTGCATCAGCTCTGGCACAGAAGTTCTTTGTCAGCTTTCCAACGCAGCAGAGGTTTGTGTTTGTGGATGAGCAATGGCACTAATCACTATCCAGTTGAAAAGGTTTGAAAACTTGGTCCCCTGCAGATGCAGGCCACCTCTCACCTCTACCTAACTAAGCCATGGAAACACATCATCCAGCAGTGTACCTGCATGTCCTGGCTTAGTGTTCTGTGCCCCAGAGCCAGAGCTCCTAGAAGTGCATCCCACTCCAAAGTTCCCCACTCTGTTGTAAGTGCAGGTGCAGAAAAACACTTTTGCTTTTAGTAGAAGGAAATTTGCTGGAAAGGTTTCATGCGCCAAGACTAGCTCCACTGGCACGCTTAATCCAGAGGGGAGGGCACGTATTTGGATACTACATGTAGAAAATATGCCTCTCTTCGTTGCCTCTTTCACCTTTTTCGTTTGTTGAAGCCATTGGAAGTCTTTTAGAAGTCATTTGGATCAAAAACTCTGCTTCTGTTGGCTTCTATCTGCTTCTGTGACACAGTTTACACAGAGAGAGACAGAATATAAGCACAAGCCCTTAAGGTAGAAGGAAAAGAAAACAGGAAGGTATTTGGCAGGGCTGTTATATGTCCTTCTGCCTGTAGTAAATACCAAGTGAAAGTCATCAGGTATTTTTGCTGTTCTAAACCGTGAGTCAGAACTGTTGGTTGTCTGTATCTTTCTAAAGGAAGGTATTCACAGAAGCAAGTACGGTGAAGAACAATACTTTTATAAAATACAGAGGGGGAAAGGAAAAGATGGGGAGGGCAATGGAAACAAAAAAACAAACCATTCTTAGGATTATTATTTTTAATTCTTTTAAATAATCTGTCTTTGGCAGACAAAAAGCAGTTGTGCATGGAAACTTGAGCTGTTTTTCTCAAAAATAAATTTATCTGCAGTGGGAAAACTGATCTGAGAGAGTTCTTGGAAAACTGGCTTTGCTGCTCTGCCATGGGTGAGTAGGGCTTGCTCTCCAAGGGCTCAGAGGTTAGTAAACTTTATTAGGACTAGTCCCAGATTTTTTAAAGACCTACTAAAACAACTGTCATGGGAAGAAGTCAGGCCTGCAGTATTTCCCTTACTTGTTAGATAGAAAATTGACTCTGGGTATGGAAGAGGCAAAGAAAGATAAGACAATAAGGGATAAAAAGAGAGTAAGAAGAAAAGGAAAGGGAGTTTAAGTAATAATAAATACTCATGATACAGTTGTGGACTGTGAGCAAACATTAACCTTTTAAGCTTTTTAATATCTGTATTCTAAAACAAATTATGTGTAAGTGTGGTGTTTTGTTTAACCATTTTACTTTGAGTCCTTTCTGGGCTTTTAAAATGCATTAAATGAAAAGATTTTCCAAGCCAGAATTGTAGAAGTTTGTCCTCCCGTAGCAAGAAGTTCAGCAAGCTGTAGGAGTAGACTAGGGACACAATACCGGTATATCAGGACTAATATGTGCTTTTCAGAATTTTGAAACCAAGACAAATGTTGATATTTCTGCAGCCAAATGATCTTTTGATGCTGTGCAGTCACTGTAAATACGGTAAGGTTACTCAGATGTAACTGCTGGTAGTGTTGTCAACTTGTGGATTTTTTCTTTTTTTTTTTTTGCCTTAACGATACAAGAAAATGAAATCTGGGGACAGAGAGAAAAATTTTTAAAAGTTGTTTATTTTATTTTTTTCCTCCCGCAACCCAGACCTGTAGACCGACTCCAGAAGGCTGAAACTTAAAAGGGTGTGCCTGTGTATGGATGAGTGTTTGTCTACTTGTACTTTAGTTTCAGATGTGGAACCCTCTCTCCTGGAAATGATTGACTTTCTGATGGCGAGAGCTTTTATGATTGAATAAGATGTTCTAGGAAAAATAAGCTTTTATTCCAAGTTTACAGTTGGCTTTCTTTTTATGATGAACTACAAATTGCCCGTAAGCAAGTCATATTGAAATGATCTAACGGGATGTAAGGAGTGATGAGAAAGCACAACACAATGCAGAAAGGCCCCATAGATGAAAAAAGAGTGCTGAGAAGGGCATGAAATATTTGTGCATGAGTTTTCCAAGTCCACATCCAGTTGTGCTTCTGTCAGACTGAACTGAAACTCCTGGTTATTTTCTTCCCACTTGTAGCTATTCTGGACTAGGCTGTGCCCGGGCTGGCTGTTATTGCAGCCTTCAGAACTCTGCTGTGCATCCTTAGCACCTGAAATTAAAATGAAATTGAGGTCCTGAAATGAAGTTTTAGTTGTGTTCAAGTTGGGCCGAAAAAAATGATGCTGTTGAAAAGGATGGTTAGAAATGCAGAGCGCTGGAGTAGCTCCTGACTTTCCAAATGTTAAAGTTTTATTGCTTGGTACTGACAAGCCAACTATAAATAGTGGTAATAACAATCATTTTATTTATTGGGCACCCTTCTGTCGTTAATATCCTGTTGGATGGCTCACAAAAGGTGTAATCTGCTGTTAATGTCCTGCTAGGAGCCTCATAAAAGAAATAAAATAGAAAGGCAGTTTAATGCTTAATGGTTTATGCTTTTTCCTTCATGTTGATGTAGAAGATTACAGTAAAAAGGCCAATTTTGCATCTTCATTGAAATTAATGGAGTTTCAACAACTTATTTTGGATCTGAAACAGGTCCAAAATACGTTAATACTTGTCCTTTAGATTCAGTCAGCTGATGCTTGAACACTCGTGATTGATTTGCAAGGTACCCCAACTGGATTAATTAGAGGAGAAAAATACTGTTTCCCCCTCTAAATTCTGCTTGCTGCAAACCCCACTTGCTATAAAATGTCAGGTTCTAGAGGCTCCTTTTCCCCATCTTCTGACTAAATTGCCGTTTCTTGTGCTCATTCTATTCGTCTTTTATGTTGCTCATTAAAAATGTTACGTTTTATGCCCAGTATTGTTCACAGTCTACAAGGTTTTTATCACTTAGATAAAAAGCAATCTACTTGATGCACAGCTGGTCTCCAGAGTGATCTGATTGCTTTTGTGATAGGCCTCAGACACCTGACGCTGTGCAGAGCACTTCCATGCTGTTTGCAAACAACTAAATTAAATTACTAGCAGATTAACTTGGTTTGTAACAACATATTAGAAGGAGATTTTCAGATTTATGGACAGTCTGTCGTGCGTTCTAACATTTAGTAGCACTGGGGCCTTTGAGTGGTCTCACTGATTTCTTGAGGAATGAAGTACAAACAAAAACCTCTTACTGTAAAAAGTTACTGCTTTTGCCCCAACCCCCAACATATTTCCATACAGAGTCAGCTCATAATAAAGTGAACAGGAGCCTTTTAAACAAAATTTTTGTATTGTTTAGTGAACATACTGAGACTACCTTTTCCTACTTAACATCTTTTCTTCCTTTTATTGAAGATTGGGGTTTTTATTGAAGATTTTTATTGAAGATAAATCTTTATTGAAGATTTTTTTAAAGCTGTCAACCTGCTTCCAGATGGTGTCATACACAGGTGGTAACAGTCGACTGGTACCAAATACACTTACATCCACACTTCCCTAGGAGTATATTAATCAGCTGGCTTTGGTCCCAAGATAATCAAATAGTTGAAAATCCTGGGTTATTAGGCTTCATCAAATTCTAGTTAAGGTTAGCCCTGGTCACCATGTAGCCAAGCCAAAGTCATTAGAATTTTTGCTCATGGCAAATATAAATCCCATTTAGATTTGATTAATTTTTCAGAGTTTTTAAACCTATTTGCTCTAACAAGAAATGTGCCATCCTCTGTGGGCTGGAAACTGTTTTACAAAGTCTTTTCTGTGGCTTCTTAAGCACTGTCTGGCTTTGTCCACACTTCATTAAAGGCATGTAGTGGCTCAAGAGGATTAGGATAACTCAAACCCAGCCTTTCTACTCCCAGTGGAAATTAATCTCTTGCAAAGAAAGCTGTGCAGGTTTTGTTCTTGTTTTATTTCTCAAACTGCCTGTAGCTCTGTCATCATTTCAGACAGTGTTTAAAGACCCCAAGCGAGGCCCAATATATTAAAATATTTGATTACGGTTCTCTCTGATAAAGTCTTATATCAGCCTAATTACTGAATCTTTGGGCTTCTAAAATATTTTCTACAGTAGCAATGCCTGCTGTTCTAGATATTGCTACAGACATCTCAAAACTAAAAAGACTATGAGATTTTGCATGGCTATGCAAGACACAAGGTGAGCTGTTTTTCCCAGCTCTGTTGGCTACCACAATAATTCACATCTTTCAAGGCCAGGATGCTTTTGGATGGGGCATTGAGCAACCTGGTCTGGTGAGAGGTGTCCCTGAAAATGGCTGGGGGCTGGAAGCAGATGATCTTTAAGGCCCCTTCCAACCCAGACCATTCCAGCATTCTCAGTGGTGGTGAAAGACGTGGCAGCAAACATTTGCGCTCTGCTTCCAGCCGCGGTTGTGGTTCCCTTTTCTACTTCTTTCTCCCTCCCCCAACAAGAAATACTTTTAAAAACCCGGTAGTTCTTTAATGAATTGCAATTTTCATGAGCAGAACTGGTACACCCACGAAGTGAATCTCCATGCCTTAGCACGGCCCGTTGTAAGAAGAGCCATTGCACTGTGTCTTAAGTGGCCATCGACGGAGATTTAAAGGCAAGACTGGAAATAAGGAGGAAGCCTTAGAAGCAAGTTTTGCCACGTTCTTGGTTGTAAATATGTCCAGAAAACTGAAGAGTTATAGTTTATAAGCCAGCAAGAGGCAGTCCTCACATCTGTGGTGTTATCAGGGTGAGTCTGAGCTGAGCCCAGCAGAGCAGTGCCCCTGGCACAGCCGAGTGATCACCGTGGTCTGGAGTGACACGTGTGGGCTCACACTCGAGTGGCCTCTTTTCACATGGAGGGAGCAGCAGCAGCACTGCTCTGGAGCAGGTAGAGACTTGGTAGCTCATTATCTGTTTGGATGCCTTGCAGAATTCTCAATTTCTAACGTTCATGGAGCTGAAATAAGATTCTTTTTATCTTATCTTCCTAATCAAAAGGAGATGCCTGACAATTCCCTTTGTAATCATACTGTAAACAACTGTGGGTAATTGTTCTTTATTTTCTTTTGTTCCTTGCTTCATTTCAGTCTTCTCCACTGATCTGTGTTGTACATCACTGTACAAAGTAGTAATCAAAGAAATGGAAATACATTCAAGATTTGCACTTCGTTTTGTTTTACAAATAAGGAATAATTTCAGACTGTACCTTGGCTGTGCCAGTTCATATTCATTTTATTCCTGAGAATCTCCTTAACTGAAGGTTAGCTGTACAGGTTTCTGGGTTGGAATACTGGAGCATCTGGGAACAGGAACCTTAACTGAGTTCTGTAATGACGCATTTTTACAAGCTTACAGAGAAAAGATAAAACCTGAACTGGGTAAATATTGAGGCTAGACTTGAGACTCAGCTGACAGGATAGTAAAGCTGTGCAAACTTTTCTTGTGAAACTTCACCAGGCACTGGGAAGCATCATGTCTGAATGTGAAAGTAAATATCTCATAGTTTTGATGTCAAACAAACCTTACATTTTATATGGAATTTTTTTTTATTCCCCAGCTGTAAAACATTAGGGTTATTATTCCTCATGAGGCAGGACCTAGAGTAAGAGGCTTGCATTTAGCACAGATTTTCTGGAGTTTTTCATGTGAGTCCTTGAACTTCGATAAACCTGTTCCTTGCACTTTTCTTATCACATGCAGATACACATACATATCTTCCTTATCTTAGAAGAGGACTTCAGGTCAACATTATCTTTTTCAAATGTCTTTCTAGTAACTGCACTTCACTACTGCCCCAGATGCCATCATACAGGAAAAGCTTCATCATTCTTTCACAATGGATGTGAATTTTATTGCAGTTTCTCATGCTGCTTTGTTTTGTTTTTTTTCTTTTAAAGAAATGTCTTTTGACAGAGTTGGGAAGGGTATTGTGCAAGTCCATGCTGCCTTTCATGGCCTTCATTTAAAAAAAAAAAGCAAAACATCTTATTGTAAAATAAACCAAAATGAAACAAAACCCACAAACAACAACAACAAAAACCTAAAAATGCTTGCATTCAGTAGCATTTTCATTAAGGATGGTTAGCAGGTCTATAACTGCTCAGCTGTTGCCAATAGCGTTTTCATATTGCACCTTCTGGGGGTTGCTAGCTTGCTATTTAAAAATAAATAGACTGATATATAGGCAGACACACCAAAAAGAGGTAGTATTACTGACAACTCCACTATAACTTTCAGCCCGTTAACATAAAACTCCACCACTAAATCTCTCAGGGTAAACTATGCAGAGATAGAAAAGCCCCGAGGTATTAACAGTGATTTTGATATAAATTCCAATTTTATTTTATGACTATTTTACAGCTGCTCCTAGATATCTTCTCTCATAAACTACAAGGTACAAGGCAAATGTTAGGTCTCTTTTTTTTTTTCTTCTGCAGGGTTTCAGACAGTTGGTTTATTGTGACATGTTAGCAGCCTTTTCTCTGCACTGCACATTCAGAAGAATGAATTTTAATGAGACTAAGCTAGCAGAAGACCCATAAAGAAGATGCGATTATGTTTTAAGTATTCATAAAAAAAGTTACATCAAATTTACACGTTTTGATTTTGCCTGTGACAGTCAGAAGAATGAGACTGAGAGCATCCTGCAGAATCAAACTGGCTGGGGTTGGAAGGGACCTCTGGAGATACTCTAGCCCACCCTCTGTGCTAAAGTAGGGTCCCACTAACTACAAAGGGAAAAAAGGGTTCTTGTTCTACAAGAAATATCCTTGCTCTTGCTGCGAGGATAACCATGCCACAGTGTTTTTGATAACCACCATGTAGTTCTGCTAAGCACCAGAAGGTAACTTTTCATCTTCAGATAAAGACGTAATTAAGTGACCTCTTCATCACTCTAGCACGTTAGTAAACATTAAAAAAATGATTAAATAAACGTTGTGTACAAGCTGTGTGAAAAAGTTAGCAGCATATATCTGGTTGTTCTCAGATTCCAGACATGCCCAGAACCCTTGATGTGCAGGAGGAAGGCAATTTTAATTGTACTTACATAAGTCTGTGATGCCTAATAGATGTTTACTCCTGTCCTAGCTGATACTGTGCCCTACCAATATATTTTAAAAGTGCGAGCTGAAATCTTTTCTTCTTCTTTGCTGGTGTCACGTGAGAGCCTGTCCTTTAGCAGGCCTAAATAGCTGTGTCCTGGTCAAAAGGGTATTGCCTCTTTCTCCTTTCTAGAATTCTTTAAATTACCCCAAAAGGTCTTTTTATTTTTTTCCCTCCTCCCGTTAAGTGTGTATTTGTTCATAGGCTGAACATGTGAAGAGCAAATAGTTTTGCTTCCTAGATTTTGAAATCTTCCTCTCTTGAGCCCTGTTGATGATTTCTAATTTTTAGTATGGGATGAATTTTTCATAAGTGCAGATTAGCTCAGCATAAATATAGTAATCAATGTTACATTATGAAAAGTTCCAGCTAGTTTTAATCTCAAAGCACCGAGAGAATTTAGAAATGGAACTTTTCATGGCCTGGAATAAACCCTCAGTTTTACTTTACCCTAAAATTTAGTTCCTTTCTAATCTGTCTAAATGCATAATTCTTTCAAAGATAAGCATTTATAAAATTGGATCTTGTATTTTGAACACAATTGTGTTTTAGATCAAGGACATTCTTGATGATGCAGTCTTTGTACAACTTAGGTGGTTGTTCCCTTTCAGCTAGTTTAAGAAAATATATTTCATATAAAGTTGATACCTCTAGAAAGAAAATAACACATTACAAACACAGTGTTACAGAGGCAATGATAGAATAGAGTTTTCCTCAGTAAGTGGTCAAAGTATACACAGGTTACATTTCCAATACCCAAATATTTTGGGAAAACTGCTTCTGTCGTATTGCATTCCTACCTTTCAGAAAAAAAATATAATCTACGCAGTGCATTGAATCATAGTAAATGATTATTGATGTGTTGGTCATTAATTTTGCAATGACTATCAAACAAGAAAAGCGACTGAGCAATAATCATCGTTGCAATAAACCAAATTAAACAAGGTGTTTCCTAATGTGCTTTATCCTGAATTCCAGGAGCCTGCGAAGTGATTCCACACAGGAAGGGAATGTTCAGTGCTTTCGCCCCAGGCTGAGGTGCCACTGATACCATCTAAATAAATGGATGTTGTTAAAGAGCACAAACTCCCGGGGGGATGCTTACCCGGGTTTAGAGAGTAGTTTATTTTGGTTACAGCTTTTGCTGTTTATAGCCAGCTTAAGGGGAGCTGAATTCTATTATTTGAGGATTGGGAGAAGACTGTCCATAGCGGAATCCATTTCCATTGGTTTAACCAAACAAGGTTCTAATCTCAGCTGAGTATTCAGCTACAGCATGTATAGATAACAAGGTAGATAAATACTCCAAGTTTATGGTATATTTAGATTTGGCTGACTTTCTCATCTAGGTTTTTAAGATCCTCAGTAAATAAGTAGCAGTTTTCTTCCCGTTTCTCTCTGATCATCGCTACAATTGTTGATTGAATAGATGCTGTAATTCAGAGCAGAGTTTGAGGAAAGCACTTCTATATTTCCCTGTTGTGTAATCAGAAATAGCTCCTGGGCAACAGGCTGCAGTGGGTTTTTTAATGTAATTGTTTTTTAATTTTGATTTTTTACAGAGAAGATGAGCAGACAAGCCCAGAACTGTCTGATCTCCCTTTTGTTGATAAGTTAGAGCTTACATGTGTTGTTCACTCGGGTCCTTCTATCTCCAGTTCAGTGCTGTACTAGGCGTAGGGGTATCCGTCATGAAGGATTGAACAAAGTTATCCTTTATTTAAACACAAAGAAACAAAATCTCAATTTGAATTACACAGAGAGCAGAGGTTGGCCTCTCTGTGAAAGGTGTGGATGTATCAGTGATTTGCTGTATGCAGCTGAACTTAAGTCCAGTTTGTGTTACTGCTGTCATTTTGTTAATTTATAGCTTTGTAGTTTCCACTGCTTTAATTTGAGCTTCCTGTGTGAGATACATCATCTGCTTCCTCAATAGCTGATCTTCTGGAACTGTAAATTGGGGTTTTCTTGTTTGGTTCCCCCCTCCCTCTTTGCCTTCTGATATTCTTACCACCTAAGTCTCACTTAGCTGCAGCTGAAAACAACAACACAAAAAAATAAACCGATGTCTCCATAGAAGCATTGCTGGAATAAGCAACCCAACTCATTTAAAAAAAAAAAAAACCTGATGTGAAGATGTAACTGCATTCATTATCACACTGGAAAAGTTCTTCCTCATGTTCAGGTGGAACTTGCTGCGCATCAGTTTCTGCCCCTTCAGATTTCATAGAAGCAATTATAAGTTCATTTAGGCTATCCAAGTTTCTGACAGTTTGTTTGTTGTTGTTTCTCTCGGTTTTGTTTTTTCAAATGAAGAAAAAACTTAAAGAAAGGTAAAAAGATTTTAACACAAGTTTTCGCTGTAGATTGCAAGGAAAAATTTTTGTGTTTTTCCACAGGAATGTGGAACGTGAAAAAAAATGCAGTGAAATTATGGTAAAAGAAAAGCCTGTAAAGACTACAGAATTTCTACGATAAATAATTTTAGTACCACTAGGTTCTAGGTCTCCCTTATTACTGTTCTCTGTGAAAAAATATCTACCAGAAATATTGTTACCCATTTCTTTTCTAATATGTCTTTTATTTTGTTTGCACATCAGACCCACTGCAATCTCGGCCTGCTAACTTCTGTTTTGGAGCAAATTGAAATGTGGATTTGATAAAAGCTGTCAAGTATTTTACTTGAACAATAGATCAATCGAATGACAAGGACTTTTTAATGGAATTTTTTTTGTTTTGGGGAAGAAAGGCCTCTTTGTCAGAGACAAAGCAGAAAGCTAACTGAGGAAAAAAATTCATGGATAGTGTAGTAATATCCAGAAATAGACAATAGGTGATGATGATTTATTCAAAGATATGAAGACTAATGTCACAAGCATTTTATACCATAAAGTGAAAACAGCAAGTAAAACTTTGTCACTCGATCTAAATGCATTATTCTTAATTTATTTTCATAGCTTTGGGCACAATACTTCCTTATTAATGCAGAGATATGGTGTCGTCATATAGGTCACCCTGCATATATCCCTGCTGCTCTACATTATCACAGAGAATTATCTGTGTGCCTATTTGTATGTTTTTGTATAAGGATGGAAATTTCCTGGTGCTCTTATTAAATACATCTTCAGGACAATTATGACCTTATTTTTCTAAGTTCTGTATCTTTGCTGCTTTCTAGTCCAGCTACAGGAGAGAAATTTTGATGGACCTCACACGGTGTTAGAGTGAATGAAACTAATTTCTCTTCAGTGATAGAAAAAAGCAACGAGGGGCGTCCACGTGGTGAAGTTTTGTAGGTTTTGTTTTCGTTTTTTCCCATTTTGTTTTGTTTTGGCTTTTTTTTTTTCTTTTTTTTTCTTTTTTTTTTTAAATTTAATTATCGCTCTAGACTTATTTGTGAGTGGATGGGGAAAAGCTTGCAGTACATGGTAGCATGAATTATAAATATTAAGAAATTGATATGTATAATAGAGATAATGCACAGATTATCTTAAATGATGCTGAGTCCAAACACCCATAATGGGTTTTTTGTGAGGAAATGCCAATTTCGGGGTTGTTTATGGATATTTCTTTCTCCTAGGACGTGCATACACTATATAAAATACTAATACTGGGTTGTCCCTAAAGAAAATAATTTGAGATAGTTCTGAGCAGGCTAATGGAAATCTATCCAGGGTTTGATCCTAGGCAGATTTATAACCTGTCTCTCCATTTGTTTTCAGTAGTTTTGCTTTCAATAATCTGCAGAAATATAATTAACTTTCTCTTAATAAGGAAGAAAAAAACCTGGAAAAAGCAACATGCAATGGGCAGTGATCCTGTTCTTGTAAGGTTGTTAATGAGAGGCAATCTTTGGTTTTAACTGTTTTATTCTGGTTTTAACCTTTGCATCTTACTCAGTTTCATTTTAGAGTCACATCCTAATACTGATGCCCTATTTCAGTCAGTCAAAGGACAAATAATTGACGAACTACAGCCCATGCCAGCAGGAAACAGAAGAATCACACTTAATACTAATTATGTTTATAGGTAGCAACCAAATCTTGGAGGAACAAGTAAACGTATAGATTTTAATACCAGGAAAAGAACACAATTGCTTTATAGGATGGCTGATAGCATAAATAACATAAAGAAGTATTTCTAAACTTAGTCTGTAAATTTTCTTTACTAAATATAAGTTGAATTAGGGTTTTCACTATTTCTTTCAGAGTGACATTGAGACGTTCAGTAAGGCAAAGTGAAGTACCTTGAACTGCTGAGTGCTGAACTGCTGTTGAATGTCCTGCACTGTTTTATGAAGTATTTATTCAAGTTAGTGACTTCTGCTGATAACTGAAAATCAAATAACTACTCCTCTTTCTTCTTAGTACTCCACGGAAAAACACAGGTACGAAAATGATCCCAAACTACTTTGTTAAAACAAAACATACTAGAGGTATGAAGCAATCTATGCTTCTGTGAATCTCTCAAGGTTGCTTTTGTTATTTCTTTATTTTTCAAGAAGCAATTAGTTTTATAAATAATAAATACACATTTTACTTTGCGTTTCTTGTGCAAACTACTTTCACTCCTACTAGATTCTGTATTTACCTTACCCTGACTTTCAGGAATGTTTGCAGGTGTGTTCTCAGAAGGGGAAAATGGGTGGCCTGGTCCAGTTGTCCCACTGGTTCTCAGCTTCTTTACAATAATTAAAATGGTTGGTTTCTTATCTTTGAAGCTTCTGAGGCCTAGGGGATGATGTAGCAAATAATGAAATTTAAAAAGTGGGGTTTTCTTTGCGTCTGTAAATCACGCTTAGTAGCCACTGTTGTTTCTGAGTGAAGAGAGGGAGAACAGTAGAGATAAAAGAAAATAAGAGGAAAAAAAAAAGAGATTGGTATCTTGTCAAAAAAAGATCCTTGTGTTGTCCCTTGTTCAGGTTAGAAAATTATGAGCCCTATTTTTAATCTGCAGTTCACAGCAGCAGAACACCAGGTAGTTATTTCTAGCATCTGTTTGACATAAAGTAAGGTACACCCTAAAGAGACACTCTTCATAAACACTGAGCACCAGAAATACTGTTCGTATTAAATTGGACCACATGAATAATACAGGAGTCATGAATTTAAATTATTACTGGCATTTGGAGAAAATGGCAGTATTTCAGCCATTAAATAACAACTTTGCTTTATTTCTGGAAACAGAAAGTTATTAAGTTTTAAATCATATTGATGCCAGGGCTCAGATACATTTCTGGTTCTCAAAGCATCCAGACGTATCTTGACAGCGCTGTGTTGCACTGGAATTGTTTTCTCAGAGGTCCTCAGCCCACTGCTGTGAGACAGGTGAGCAGTAGCTGTACTAAAATGGAATTGTCATACTCAGTAGAGGTGCCACTGTCCATGGAGTATTTGGGGTGGATTTTCCCACCCATGCTGTGTTTGTTTCTACAGCCCTCAAAAGGGGGGTACCAGAGCAGCTATTTAGAGCTAAATGGGGTACAGCACTCTAAGTAGCATTGTCACAGGAACTGTTTCTCCCTGTTCTTTGGATTTTGCCTGTTTGTGTATCCTTAACACAGCAGGACTAAATAAAATTGGTAAATACATGTCTTTGTAGTTTGCAGTGCTCATGGCTTCCCTCCCCTGTTCTTGCTCTTCCTGCACCCCTCACCATGCTTCCTACCTAGTGAAATTAAGTTCAGGTGAGTTGGAAAAATAAGAATTGAAATAACTGCCCTCTTATTGATGAGGTCTGTAAGTGGCTTATGCCAGAATGCAGAGGGGGAGAATAAGTTTGATTTGGACAATTTCAGGTCATGAAACCAAAAGGCTTCCTTCTCTGCTTTAAGAAAGGTGCCCTGTATGACCTTGAGAGAAATCATTTAGTCGTTCCTTGACTTTGCTTTGTAAAGTAAAGTTTACTTTACTTTAAAAAAAAAGATGCTGTATTTGCACAAGTGCCAAAAAATAAATACAAGACCCGTAAACTCTTTCAGTTTGAGAGAAGTCTCTCTGGTTCATATTGGTTGGTAAAAATAAACTGGGTATGGTGACCATAAGAAAAGAAGAGATTTCTTTGGACTTTCAAGTCTCTTAGTACTTCAAAAGGGGAAATCTGGGAGGACATAGAAAACTGGTTAGAGAAGTGAGCTGACATGGAAAGGTCAGAGACTTGAATATGTAGGAGTTTCACACTTCTCTTCATCAGAGACACAAAAGACATCAGAAACTAGAATACTAGGCAGGGGAAAACACAGCTATAGAAAAGTTGCAAATCCAGCACAACCAAAATTAGCTCCAAGAGGAAAACACCTTTGGAGATTGAAAGAAGCACTGAGCATCCCAGGAAGCTGCATGCTGGAGCTCAAGTTGTGTACAGATAAGATTCGATAAAAGTCTTTGACTTTGTGAAAGAAGTCAAGGCAAATAGGTAAAGTTATTTTCAGGTGTATACACAAAAAAGAGACTAAGGAGAGAAGGTTGTAAATTGGAGTAAGATAAAGAGGTAAAATGGCAAAATAAATAAAGCAACTCACAGTTCGTAAGGATGATTAGGCTGAGTGTTGGGCTCTCAGATAGGAAAAGACAGGAAAGAAAAAGGGAGAGAGGGAATGAAAGCTGAGATGCAGCATATTTTATTTATATTTATTTACCTTAAGTAATAAAAAGAAATTGAGGTTCAGCAGTACAACCTGATATGTCTTTTTTTTTTTTTTTTCTTTTTTGAGGATTAAAAGCATCCATTTCTGTTGTCATGTGCAGGCTGCTACTTTAGAAGAAAGCTGAGCTGAGAAACATGGGTGGAGCAGGCACTCACAGACACCTTCTGAGCCACCACTGCTGTGGTGTGCCTGGGGGACAGGAACACACAAACTGAAAGTGAAATGGAGACAATCCTTTCCACAGAGGCAGGGCAGTTGTTGCCCTCACACGAGCCGTGCTGCAGAAGACACCTGTAATAGAGCCCACAGCTCTGATCACTGTTCCTCCAGCAGAATAAACCCACGCTGGGGTAGGAAAAGTGCTGCAAAGAGGATGAAACGACTTTTAGAGAAGCTACCCGAGAAGGGGAAACTAGAACAGCTCTGGGTTTTTTTCCATCTAGGAAGACTAAATCTGAGAAAGGTTGTTCTTGTAATGGAGCATTAAAATGAGAAACATCACCGATAGGGAAGTCTTTGTGCAGGGTGAAACTCTGGCATCATTGAAGTGGTTTTGGTTTGGGGTGGAGGAGAAAGGGAGGTTGATTCTATGCAGTCATAAGCAAAAAAGCTGTCCATCTTGTTTAGAGTCACAGGGACCTTTTTTCTTCTCTCCTCACACAAATATTCATATACTATTCATATCTAAATCTATTAAGGCCACCAGTGCATCACAAATAGTGTTAGTCTTTTTGTGCTGTGAGGAGTGTTTTTATTTAAGAAACCCAAGTAATCCCACATTCCTAAAATAGCTTGCATGTTACCCCTTTCCTCCTTTGCACATTCCTGAAATTCTCCTGGCTTTTGAAAGATAAGACTTGAAAATTAACTTTTTTTAAAAGTTGTAATATTCTTCACTTCATCAAATAGATATGTATGATCCACGTGAAGACAACAAAAAGATCTGTTTTTTTCTTCCTTGTTAGAAGAAAAAATGGAAATAATGGTTCTTTAGGCTAATTAAATCAAAGCAACGGCAAGGCAGTCACAGTCTAAATTAAGACACTTTGCAGGAAATCAAATTAAGAATAGGTTAAGGCCCCCTTTTTGTGTTCCATGTAAAATATTGTTAAAGCCCTACTCTTTATCCTTAGCTTTTTTGTGCCACTTCTCAATTAATTTTCTCCTCACAGAAATAAACATTTTAATCAGCATGTACAATAACACCAATCACTGATGGTAATTACTCTAAGTAAAATAGCTTTTTTTATTGTAGCAAATATAAAATGACAATTTTAATTATGTAACATCTCTAATGCCTTAATGATTTTAGCCCATTTTCCATGTTTGTACATGAAAGCTGGCTCCATATTTTTACTGTTACCAAAGTTGCACAGAGATATTATAGGGCTTTAAATGTTTATTGTCATCTTAGCAAAGTGGCTTGTATTTTTTGTTTATGTTCTAAAAGCTTGGCAGAGTAATGGCAATCCACAGACTAATGGCTAATCTGGGTTTGTGCCAAAGGAACAGTAACAGCTACAAGCACAGCAAAAACCATCAGAAGAGCAAATGCCAAATTAATCCCTGATGTGACTCTCTTGCCTTAGTGCTGTTGTGCTGGAGAATGCATCTTTCACAGCGTGCATCCTGATAGAATCCATCCTTTTCTGAGGGAAATTGCACATATCAGGACAGTCGAGCACACAGGGTTCAGCCCCTGCCTTTTTGGCTGAAAGAATCCCAAACCACTCTTCACCTGCAGCCCGTGCTCCCTGATTCTTGCAACAGCTCAATGTGCTCAATCTCCCTTTGAGAAGCCTCATTCACCTTCACAGGTGAATTTAGCATGTTGTAACTCTGAAATGCCAGAAAACCCTCAAGTGATCAGTAAGTCCTGCCGAAGACAAAAGATTTGTATGTTTTAATGGTAACGCTGTGATTTTTTTTTTTTTTTTGAATGGTATCATTTTGAAACTTGCCGTATTTATTTTTTTTTTCTTAACCTATTAGTACACTTATTTATTCCTACAAAATAGGAGAGTTTTCTTGGAGACAGAGTTCACAAGGTTATTGACAATTGCTGTGTTCTGTAGAGAACAGCAGTTGCTGTTGCACAGGTTTAAATTCATCCTGCTCCCCTCCGTGGCAAAAAGAGGAAAGAAAAGGAGGGTTCAACCTCCTTACAAAGAGAGTTTGGAAAAAAATGAGAAGTGTTATTTTATAATGGTGATATACTGAAAAAGAAAGTTGCTAGGGGCTGAGCCACTCACCTCAGTACTCTGTCATTAAGAATAATTTGGTTTAGCCAAACAGAGGGACACAATGCCTCACTGATTTAAAATGGATGACAGCAAAAAGCACTTTGGTCATTTTTTTCCCCTCCCCGGTATTTTTTCTGCTTTCAAGAGTGTATTTCTCCATGACTTCTCTCGTCAGCTGTATAGTCAGACTGTAGTTTGAGGAATTCTTGGTTTTTCTCTATCCACATGGGCTGCTAGCCCTGATAATTGAATAGCTCAGTCTGGTTCTCTGATCACTGCTTGTGGACACGGTGCTTCCCTGGCTAGGTGAATTCTGTTAGATCTCTTGCAAGCTCTTCTTTTTTCTTCTTCTACCTACCCAGTCTGCTTTTGATAAATTTTGTCAGTAGGACTATCATGATTATCATATCTAAACAGGGGCACCAGTGCCTGTAGTGACTGGCCAGATGTAATACATTCACTATTTCTGTTTTCTGTCTCTGTTACCAATTACTGTGGCAGCCTTATATATTCTCTCTCAAAAGTTTTATCCAGTTGTAGCCTAGCCCTGATCCATCAAAATCCTGGCCACATTCATTTCTGGGTTTGCAGTCATCCCTGTTAGATTTGTTTTTTATTGGAGCATTGCTGGTATTATTTACAGAATTTTTGTGATCTCCTTATCAATCATGGGAGATCATGGTATCATGTATGCCTTGAGCTGCATATTCTTGGTGGGTTGATGAGTGTTTCAGCTGATCAGTGCTGTTATTTTCCCTGTGTAAGTGAAGGGTAATTGTCCTGAATTCAGAGCCTTCGTAGTGTGAAAAAAACAAATTCTTTGGAGATATCTGCCAATACCATCTGGTTCAAATGCCATTGTGAACTCAGATTTCTACAGCTGTTCCAATAATTCATCAGGTCTATACCTGTACCTCTTGGGGAATGAGATCACATTTATCCTCTCTAAGTCTATACATAACCCAGTGACCAGCCTGGTCTGGAAGTCTTCATCACATGTTTTTTCTCAATGTCTGTGTCATGCCATTATCCCTTGTTTAAACAATGTTTATATTTTCTTAAGCTTAATTCATCTTTTTCAGGTTAAACTGGTTTATCTGCAAAGCAGTTACTCAGATATGGACAATGTGGTCATTGAAAGCAATAAATTTCATGTTTTCCATTAGGCCCCAGCAAAAAAATCATGAATTATTTCCAGTTGCATTCTCTCACGTGGGAATTTTTGTGCTTTGCCTGCCCCTTTGCTAGCAGTGATGTTCTTGATTTCTCATATTTCGAGATTTCTGTTCACCTTTTACTGTTTAAACTTATTAACCTGTTAAATTCAGGGAGTTTACAGTTCTAAATTCAGGCTGATAATTGTAGTCTAAGCCTGGCAGGCTCATTGCTAACAGCAAAGTGTTGAGTGGAAAATCTTGGATAGAGACAAGGAGATGGAAGGAATGGTAAAGAGCCCTTTATTTTTATTCTGTGTCTTACCAAACTGTTGTGCTGTTGTGGATACTGCTCTGTAAACAAAATGAAACCCCAAACCACGTTCCAGAGGATGATGCCAAAGGTGAGAATTTTCTGGTGGCACCAAAATTAGGTAGTATCAGTTAATACATTTTGAGTTTGGATAAAACCAGGAGCATACACAGCTCTGTGTGGTGAAATCCTGCTCCAGCACTCGGAGTCTAGATAATAATAGTAGCTGAGAGGTAAGTTGGTCACCTTGCATCTGTTTCTTTTGCCCTATGACTTAAATAATGTCACGTCAGAGATATAAAATAAGTCATTATCTTGCTGAGAATGTTACTAGAAGAGTCTGCATACTCTTTGCAGAACAGCATAAGCTTTACTGCACAGTTGCGAATTTCTGACAGTGTCCAATCTGCTTTCCACAGCTGGAAGAATAGCTCCAGAATGTATACATTGAACAGCCCCAAAAACAGGTTTGAGAATTGTTTCTTTGTTTCTTCTTGGAGAACAACTTCCTTGGGCTGATCATCAGTAGGGACACAATCAATTCCTCCAAAAAATCAAAGGATATATAATATTCAGCCGAAAAATCTTCTCTGTACATGATATTTTTATGCAACACTTTCCATCAGAGGTAACATTAATGGTTTAATGTTAATGGTTTAAGAGTCACGTGGAGCTGAACTCCAAAGAAAGTGAAATAGTGGCAATCCTTCCTCTAGTTTCAGTGAGCTGTGGAGAAGGCACAAAAAGTGGGAGTTGGTCTCTTTCTCCAGGCAGCAACTGACAGAACAAGAGGACACAGCCCTAAGCTGCGCCATGGAAAATATAGGTTGGATATTAGGAAAAAGTTTTTTACAGAAAAAGTGATAAAGTACTGGAATGGTGTACCCGGGGAGGTGGTGGAGTCACCATCCCTGGATGTGTTTGAAAAGAGACTGGATGTGGTGCTTGGTGCTATGGTTTAGTTGAGGTGTTAGGGCATGGGTTGGACTCGATGATTTTGAAGGTCTCTTCCAACCTGGTGATTCTGCGATTCTGTGTGATTCTGTAACCTCAGTGACCTTCTCACACTCTGTTCTCAAAAATGAGCTGTATTTGCTGTAGGCCTAATATCAGCTCCTGAACCTTTTCCTTTTAGTGCCAATTGCTTTTGCAAATCTATTTCTATCACTGTCTGTGATCCTGGCTTTCTTATTCTCTTTGCTGGTTTTTTTTGATTAGAGGAATATATCACCCTTGCTATTCAAGTTAGTTGTCCTCTCTTCTAACACTGTGCAAAGACTGACACTTGATGTCCATTAAGTTCCTCAGCAATTCCTCTGTGAGTTGGCCCTAAATAGGGAATGTTGGACCTAAAAAAGAAATGCTTCTTTCCACTCCATCTTCTGCCAGCACTTCCAGTTTACTGATCCCTTGTGGGAGGACATAGCTGACTGACCATCTTTGATCTGGCTGACTGCTAAGCTTTTTTGTCCTACTGATGGATAAACGTGTGTGGCTTTTGGGAAGCAGTTTTGGGAATATCTTATCTTTGCTGGTGTGACAAGTTTGTCACCAGTTTCACGGCTGTGTTCCATGTCTCACTGTTACCTACTAAAACGAGCCCAGCATCTGCAGTTATTTTGTAGCTGTTTTTTTTCCTTGAATTTTGAACCATCACTGTATCAAAAAATTTTAGCCCGTTGTCTTTCAGTCTTCTAGAAGAAAAAGCTGGTTTTAGCTGCTTTAAAAACCCAAAAATTTCCATTACCTTCAAATACAGTTGGTACTACTTCCATACATTAACCCTTATTTGCTACGTTAGTCTTGGATGATTCTGAGGTCTTATGAGGGCACTCAGGGTAAAAGAATAGTTGTGCTCTTTGTTCATCACTATTTCTGTTCTCCTGGAACTATAGTCCGTGGATTTAGGATGGGTTTTTTCTTAGTTAAATTTAGAACAACTTTGTTTACCAATTCAGGAAATGTAGGACAAATGAGAATAGGCTGCTGTGAAATGTTTGGGTTTCAGACAGAACTGGACTGAAAACACACAGTTCTAGCTTATGCCCCTGCCCATGGCAGGGCAGTTGGAACTAGGTGATCTTTAAGGTCCCTTCCAACCCAAACCATTCTGTGATTCAATGTCCAAAGCCACAGACACTCGATGGGATGCCTAAAATAAGGTTGCTGGAATGAACTGGAGTGGTTCAGCTCAGAGCCTATTTGTACCATTGAAGTACGCCCAAAGCACTGTTAACTGTCAAATTTTTCATAAAGTAGTTTCTGATTTCTCCCATCTTGCTGTTAAATATCTGTGGGCCTAACTGACATGAGAAAGCATTGCTGCTGCTCTGAAAGAAGAAAACAGAGCTAAGCTGGAAAGCAGAGTTGCATTTCCTTATCGTGATTTCTTCATTGGCAAGAAATTTGCCAGAAAGTATTCCTGGAAGTCTTGGATAAGTTTTTCTTTAATCAGAGACCACAACACAGGGAATGAGGAGGGGGGAATTGGCTTCTCTGTCAATTTGATTGTATATTAAGCTGAGCTACTAATTCTTACGAAAGCAGCGAGCGTTCTGGGGAGCTTTATTGTTAGAGGCTTGCGCGGTTTAACGCAGAAAGAAACAAACCAGAAAATGAATTATGATAGGATTTTTCTTTTATCACTTTAATAAACTTCTCTGGGGTGCATCAGTAATCCACTCCACAACTTCTCCCACCCCCTCATTCCTTCAAATCCATGTATTCCACACTGACTAGTATAACGTGTGAAGAATGATACTACAAAGAGACTCAGAAATATGTAAAGATCCCTGTGCCTTTCCTGAATATGTTAAAATAGTCAACAAAAACATGGTAATTTCAACTCCAGTTCATTTGATCTAATATTAAATTAGCTCCTCTTGGGATATCCTCTTTTTAATCAGTCAGAACACTTTTGTATGCTCACATTTTGCTGTGGGGTTCATTAAGAGTTAAGGAATTGAACAGAACTGCTTCAAGTAGAGATGAGAGACTTCTCCTCCATGTTTCCCAGATCATTTTGACCTTGTGATATTTGGGGCATCAAAAGGATGAAACCTACTTTACTGTTTAGGGATATCACTGATGTCAGCTCTAAAACATGGGGATGAAAACGCCATTATTTCTCAAAAATCCACTGAGTCAGACATATGAGATCAGAATCAATTCAAGGTTTTGGGTTGGAAAAATTAGATGTAAAGGTCTTGGGAGAAGGGGAAGTTTTTTTCTGAGGACAAGTCCATACGAGTGAGGTGGTGGGGGGAACAAAGGAACAGCAAAGCATATGGAATTGGGAGATTTTTTTTTTCTTGTTTGTTTTATTTCTTTACTTAACAATTTTATTTAACGATTCCTCTGTGAAAGATGTTGGAAGTATCCTTGGACTTGAGTGTAATCATGATAGAAGCAAAGAGATTCTGAAAAAGGATTTATTACCATGGGCCATCTTGCAAGACCAGAACCTTTTTGGCAGTGGAGGTTGCTGGCCATGCTGCTGTGGGCTTGGAGTTTATTTTTTTGTGTGTAAGGACTAGAAAAGAGAAAATCTATTATGGACCTTTTTATGTAAAAAAACCCCAAACTACCCAAAGCGAAAAACAACCCTGCACACACTCTGGAGTTTAAAAAAAAAAAA
>VZTF01006716.1:1183330-1265746 GCA_013397755.1 Cnemophilus loriae | reverse complement strand
AAAAAAAAAAAAGAAGCCCCTTGAGTCCATTAACTTCATTGGATGCAATTCTAAAAGAAATAGCTTTGGATTAGCTGGCAATTGAAAATCCCCCAGGAATGGGTTAGCTCGTATGCATGCTACCCAAGAGAAAACAAAATTGTCACATATTTTGCTTAAGGTGTGGGAGGAAAAAATCAAATCAAATAGCATTTTACAAGTGCATGTAATAACTGGAATTTAAAACAAGATATGTATTATTCAAGTAATTCTAAGCATGGTATAGTAAATTTTTCATGAAGGTTTAAGAAAAAAATGACAGAAATATCATTTAAACTGAGTGTTTTTGATGCTGAACTTGAAAGTGGGAGATTTAATAGAACTTTTTTTAATATGACGAGCCTCAGATAACATCATATTTGGCAAAGTGCTTTATTGGTTTTTGGATTAGAGTTTTTTTGTAAATTTTTCTTTTCAAACTAATAAAATTGATGTAGCTGTCAGTTTGGATTTGATCCCTATTTTGTTTTGCCTCAACAGTGTAATCTCAATCAGTCTAACTTATTTTTATGCTGCATTTACAAGGTATAAAGATGACAAATCACTCATGTCTCAGTGCTGGTATTTTATCAAAAGTTGGAATGAATATCAGGGCTGAGGACAACAGAGAAAGATGAGGCTCAGAACAAGAGCTGTGTGACAACACAGGCTGGGCAGATTCTTCCACCTTTACCCCACTGCTCAATAGTTCATTAACAGCCCCACATAAACGAGCTTTGCACTGGCCAACATCAGCCTTGTTTGTCCTGAGCAAAGGCAGCAGAAGCCATGGGGAAGATGGACAATGGGGTATTTTTTATGGACCTGCTGAGGTCCTTGTTTTAACCCCCACCTTGCTCCTGGGTTGTGCCATCTGTGATATAACCTTTGAAGCTTCTTTTGATGTTGGTTTCCTTCCTGACTGCTGGTAAAAGGGGTGGTCCTGAGAGACATCTGAAATTACCTCAACTCTGCTGCAGAAACAGGCAGGTCTAAGCGCAGGGATGTGATACATAGATACCTTTGCTTTGAGTACTTTTTATTCTATTGGTTTTATATAGATTTTAAACACAGAAGGGAAGGGACTAATTTTCACCGTGTTTTCATGCAGCACGTGTCAGAATGAGGTCTGAATCTCAGCTGAGACATCGAGATGCCACTGCAGAATGCTATAATAATAAGAATTAAACTCTGATAGCTTGAGAAATGTGAGTTTGCTTTCCTATGAATTTATATGCTTGGTTTTTCTTCTTTTTTTTTTTAATTAGGCTTTACCTGAACTTTTTGATTCAACAATATTTTATCCCTGGCGTGTAAGATGATGTTGAGAAGACAGAAGTCCCCTGAGCATCATTTGTTGATCAGGTGAAATATTTCAGGGGAAGAAGCTGCAGAGAAGCATTTTTCAATTACAGTTTCTTAGCCCCTAACTTGTGATGACTCACAAGCCAGCAGGAATGTTAGCAGCGAATTTATCCTCTGAGGTTCCATCTCATGTGGCATTTGAGATGATTAGAGAATTAGGAGGCGGGATTAATGTGAAATATCAGGCACAGGAACATCTTGTAAAGTTGGAGGATCAAATATCAACCTTTGGAAAGGAATGGCAAGCTCTGAATCAGAATTACAGTGGTCTAAATGAGAAAGCTGAAAGGGCTAGGCATTTATCTGTAGCATCAGAAAGCAGACTCTGGGCCTTCATAGGAAAATGGAAGTGATAGAAAATTAAACTAAAATTAAGAACTTGAGGTTGCTTGGTGTGAAAATGAAGAACTGGATACAAGTGAAACTAGGGACATGATCTAGGAGTTGCTTGGACTTTGCCTTTTAGCTGCTATTGATGAGGCATAGAGATATACTGTGTTCCTCAGCTTTTTTCAGCTGTTAACATAAATATATTTCACAGTGGTGCAGTCTTAAATGGAACTTTTCCTTATTTGCTCAGAAGGCAGTAAAGAAGTACTGGTGTAAATGAAAATGCACAGGACAAGAAAATCACTACTATTGCATGAGGAATATATTGTGTGAAAAAATATATGTAATCCTCATCTGGGAAAGTGCAATCTGCATCTCAAGAGCAAAACAGTTTCTCACCAACACAGAAGAGTTCTTGGGTTTTGATTGTCAAATTGTCTACTTTCACTTTCAAGTTCTGCCTTGTGTACACCTGTGAGTATCGAAAAAGAAATTAAAAAGCTCTTCCCTTGCAGGTTTTCTTGGAGGAAGATGGTGAGAGCCTTCCCCAGGAATAAACAAGTGAAGGAATTCAAGCACAGAGAAAGTGACTCAAGTTCAGAGCAGATCCAGTAGCTGAGCCTTGATCTCTTGAGGCTCTGTCTGGGGCTATTGGGTGCCACTCTTGGATGACAATGCTTAGGTGGTTTTTAGGATTTCACCCCTTTTCCCTAATGTGATTTGCCTTTCCCTGAAGGGCAGTAAAGGAAGACATCACTTTGTTGCCAGGAGGCCTAAATAAAATAAATCAGTAGTCTTAGTCCTTTCCATGTGGTCTGTTGAATTCGGGTAATGTTAGGGGTGTGTTGGAAATGGCATTTCAGTAGAGAGGTGACAAAGACTGGAAAGATAGAAATAACTATCATGTCTCAAAAAAGAGATTCTCCTCAGCACTGGCATGAGTTCCTTTTATCAATATTAAGGGTGTGTTGATACATGGCCAATAATATGGGCATATGGTCCATACCATGCCTCCTCAGTGGATTGGAAAGCCTTCAGCTCTTGGCCTGCTAATGTGGCTCTTTTTTCATAAACGCTGAAGTTCTGCTAAGAAAGAAACATTTTAAAGGATTTTTATACCATCCTTTCATTAATTAGCATGAAAAGGAATTTACTTCAAAGAATCTTCTTGGTATCTTCCTAAAATATACTTTAATTTCGTCTGAGGGCAAGGCCAATCTGTACTCTCACGAGCCGTGAAAACCCTGAAATCTTTTTCCAGCTTTATTGGGAGATAAGAAGAAATAGAATCCCTGATATTTGTTTTTGGTTTGTTGTTGTTTTTTTTGTTTTTTGGTTTTTTTTTCCGAAAAGTTGCTATCTCTATATAATGAATTAGACACAACTAATTAGCAAGGCACCACAACTGTGAAGATTCCTGTTAAGTGAACTTCAAAGCTTTCATGCTGACTGTTGGCAGGAGGGTCCTCGTGCCACGACCATCACTGAGCTTGTCTGCTGCTTTTAATAGTGTCGGCAGCAACATGAGGTTCACACTGATTTCCTCTCTAGAAGCTGGGGGTGTGTGGGCATCCTGATGATTGTAACAGGTTTTCAAAACCCTCCTGAAGCGTGTACAGAACTTAACTGACACGTAGATACGGTCACGTTTCATTTGGAAATTCCGGTTATGACAGCTGGGTCTAAAGGTGTGTTTTGAGTCAGACCCAGAGGACAGACTTTTTCATTTATCCTGACTGTTCCCCTGGTAATACAGAATTTTTCTTCACAGGAGCTTTAATAAGGTACAGTTGTAAGAAGAAGGTATGTTTTGTTTTTCTAGTGGAAACAGACACTTGTAATCATCTATCAGCCTGCATTGCTCGCACAAATGTGAATTTCTAGGTTATTTCTGCATGTGCAAAGGACTCTTTAATTCCTGTACTAAATGTGTGGGTGTCCTTTTAAAACAGGTGAAAACAAGCTGAGTCTCCTGAAAATAGTTAGGGTTTTTTCCCAGTAAACACTTGATTTCATGCTTATATATCGAAGGCAAAGTATTATTTTCAAGTTTCAAACTTTTTCTTTGCCCATTTGATCAATTTCATTTTGTTCTTCCATACTCCGAATTTTCCTTAGGGGTATTTGCAACATTTTCCAATGAAGTGTTTGTTGCAAGTTTAATTAACTTGTTGCTTATTTACCTTTATGCTATTCGACTTGAAATTTAATATATTTAGCCTTAATAATGATCTCCACCTTAAGGAATTTACAGTAAAAAATAGGGATATGTACAATATGTGACAGAGAATGTCTTATTTACAATTATAAACTCGCCTCTTGCAGCTCTTGTGAAAGCACTCTGTTGTAGAATGGGACTTGAGTGAAAGGCAGTAAATAGCTTTAACACAGCTTCTTCCTCATGCCAGTCAGCACCTTCAGAAAAATGTTATTGACAATGACAACAGCTACTCGAGGCTCTCACAAAATTTCTGAAACATAAATAACGTTTAAGGAGGATTATTTCCCCCCCCCCCTCTTTCCTTTTTCCTCATAACCTTTATTTTTTCCCCCGTACTCAAATCGGTGCTCTGATGAATGAATAGATGTACACGGAGCACTGATCCTTATCTTATTAGCCTCCTGGATCTGATTTTATCTCGCTTAGACAGAATTTGGCTGCTGCTCAACACTTGCTGCTGTCACACATGTTGCTGGGCATACTAAGAGCCACTTTGTCACCGTAATGGATTGCTGGATGGGGGACCAGCTCATCCCTATTCAGCAGAAAAGCTGAGGAATATTCATACTTTTAGGAAAGTGTCCAAGCTGTTGACCTCAGTGTTCGCTGCAGGGATGGAGTGCCCTGATGTGCGTTGCTGAACTTGTTCCCTCTTTGTTTGTTAAGCACTGATGATTATTGCTCCAGCAGAAAGCCTGCTTCTGGCATCTGTTTCGTGCTAGAGAACTGGGCTGTGGCCACTTTGCTTCCTCTTGCATCTCTCATGATAACTTTTTAAAAAGCTTAAACCACTATTATTGAATTGACAGTGGATTCCAAAGGGATTCCTTTTACCAGGATTTTAAAGAACCTATGCCAGATCTAACCTATGTGCATTTTAAGTGTGTGTAAACACAACTGTTGTTAGACATCAGTGAGACTTTTGAGCAGGAAAGAATTGTGCTCACACAGTAGCTTTCACTTTGCAGGGCACACATCTTGGTGTGTGGTTTGCATGTTTATCCAGGCTTGGGAAGTGGTAATTTTGAAATGTGGATGTGCAAGCAGAAACTTGCTCACGATCAGATGAACCTGGCAGAGGAAAGAGCCTTGCCTGGTGCTCAGCTGCCTGGATGTCCATTGCTTCTCCTGATAAACACTGAGAGCAGTTTACAGTAAGTTTGATTGACACAGCATATACTGAGGAGACGTCCTTTTAATTTTTGTGTAGAAATCATGGACTATAAAGATGGCAGTTATTTAAATCCTATGAACAGTCTTTTTTGCTTGAATTTAAAGTCTGTAATCTCTGATAAAGCCCACCCCCCTCCTCTGCTCTAAGTTAAGGGATGTTTTTAGCAATGATTGGTTTTCATGCTTAGCAGTTCCCTCTGTCCATTGCTTTGATGGTTCACTGGAATGTTTTAACTGGAAAACTGTAACATTTCCGGAGCTTACAGTGTAATAAGTGTTTAGCTCAGAGGCCACGCGTTGGTCAGCTGGGCAACTCCAGCAGCACGAGGAGAACTGAGGGCGAGTTGATGCTGCATTTTCACCTCCTTTGTTGGAAAAACCGGTCACTGCATCATCCCTGCCAGGCAATTTGAAAAGCTCTGGTTGCACAGTTGGACTCTCTTCTTGGACTTGGAGCAGTGAGGCTTACTTTTTGTCCGGCTGTCAGAATATTTTACGGCTCATGCTTGTAATTTTTCACTTGCCTGAGTCTTCTCCTGTTTAATCCTCAGTTCAGTGGTCAGTCCTTTTCTGGTTTCCTTTTTGGGAAATGCTTGACTCATGTGAAAATGTTCAAAAGTATTTTTCTACATGTTTTTGTTTCCTTGCTTGCTTTTTTCTTAAAGTCCCCTAGAATAAAACAGTGCATTGTTGATTCACACTCTGGCTCAGTGTAATCATCACTTGGGATGCTTTTTTTTTTTATCTTGGGTTGGATTTTGTGGCTTTTTGTTTGTTCGTTACATTTTTGGTTGGTTGGTGTGATTTTTTGATGAGGAAAGCCATAGTAGAACTTAGAACCCTTTGTGGTGGAATAAGTAATCTAGAAAGTTCTATATTCTCACAAAAGTTTTGGGTTTGAAAGATCAAGAATTTAATCAGAGAACAGAAATAAGTTGAAAAATGCATAGTTATCTTCATCCAGGAACGTTCACCATGAGAATGGTGCAAGTCTAGCTATGCTCATAGCCAAGCTGATTCTTCCTGTGCATCCAGAACTCTGCCCAGTGAGAGAAACAGACTTTATCCTATTTATAAAGCTGCTTCCACATGGGAAGACATCAATTTCAGCTGTACTAATGCATAACAGATGTCACTGAAACAGGGAGCATTACCCATGTTTTCCAGAGTCCCAGCATGAGCCACCCCAATGAGGGTTTTATCCAAGGAGGAAACAAAGTCTTAATTAGTTCCCCTCCCACCTCTTAAATCCACCTGTTATGGACAAAATACAACGTGAAAGTTACAGCTACATTAGTACAGTGCATCAATTCATAGAGCATTGCTCAGCCCAGAATCCCAAACCAAGTGTCATGGTCTTGTCCCTGGTTTTAGCAGGATGGCTGCTAATCAGGAGCTCTAATAAATGACATTTAACAGCATTGCATTCACAGGCCACCACACCATGAATTCATGAAGTGCTTCATTTTTACTCCAACTCTGGTTTGCTTTCCTTTCTTTACAGCAAAGAATGGGCCAGGAAGAGTTCTTGCTAAGGGCCTGTTCTGCAGAAGCAGCTTGCTGAACTTCCTTCAGAATATTGAATCCCATTGACCTTTTTTGGCTTCTTTTTTCTTCTTGATGTATTTCCCTTCCATTAGAATTGTTCTGTAGTTTTTGTGGATGTGCTGTCATCTTTCACTCAGTTACTGCTGGTTAGAAACAAGCAGTCATTACGGCTGTCCTTTTAATTCAAGGTGCAAAATAACAAGAAAAAAGGTGCAAAGGGAGAAACAAGCAGGAGACAGCTAAGGAGGTAAAGTGAGGCTGGCAAAAACGTTGGAGGAAAACACAGGAGAGAGAAATCCTGCTAGCCCAGAGAAAGGCTAAGGGCATTGAAGGGCACCTCGTGATGCTGTTACTCAGGACCTGTGCTAGTCTGTGGGACTGGGGAAGTGTGGTGGTTTTTTTTCCTTAATTCCCTTGGAATTTAGTGCACTGAGTGTAGGCCCCAAGTCACCTCCTGGTTGCAATTACTTGTATTCCCAGAGGTGAAGTGGTGTCCTTCTGTTCTCTTTGGCTGCTTCAGCTCCTTTGCTTGCCTTATTCTTGTCTGTATGCCATTTTCATAACTTGTCTGTTTGCTCTCCACAACTTTGTTTTCAATTTCTGTGGTGTCTCTTTGCTGTTTCAATATTTTTTTGCCTCCATTGCATTTCTGCTTTAGATAATGCCTTCCTTCCTCTGCTTATTTCTTTTTCCATCCTCTACTGCCCTGTTTGATGACTTTCTCTTTTGCTCCCATCCTTATTTGCTGTTCTTTGCTTCGCATTTTTTGATCCATTGCCACACAGCTTTGCCTGGTTTATTTGTTGCCCTTTTTCTTTCTTAATTTCCCTTCTTCCCTGCATCTGACAGTATTAAGACAGCCTATATCTTAATATGCTAATCATACCACCGAGATCAAGGTAAAATATTTTTAAAAAATGAAATTATATGTGAGTTGAAATTAAATGCAAAATTCTTCTATATTTCTCCTCGTTTTCTTCTCCGAGGATAAGACAGAGGATCAAAAACTTCTTGTATATCAAAAGTGTTTTCGGGAAAAGTCAGTATCATCATTTGAATTTTACTACCAAACTCAGCCTTGCAAAAGAAATGTTTCAATTTTGCACAGTCTTTTTCGGCTCTGCTCCCTGAAGCAGGGGTGAAATCCTGGCCTACCTGAAGACAGTGGCAGAAAGCCCCGTTAGACTCCTCTGGAGATCGAATTCCACCCTCAGTGCCTGTCATCTGTTTTACTTTCTCGATTTTTAATACCCTGAAAAATTGAATTCACTGAAGCAACAGCCACTTCAGGCCAGGCTCCAGGGAATTCTATCTGCAGTTCAGCCCTCAGAGATGTAGATGGATCATAAGCTTTTGCCTTTTGGCAAATAAAAGAACAAGGGGGCCCTGGAACCTCACAGTTCTTCCTTAAAAAATTTCTTAAAAAAAAAAAATTAAAAAGTGCCATTCATAGAGAGAACAAAACAATCTAAACCAAAGAGTGTTTCTATAAGGGATCCTTGTTTTGAGTGTTCCAGTTATCTTTCAACAAGCTGTGTCTAACTGCAAGAGGGTATCTCTTAACCTGCCCAAATATTTCAGTGGTGCAACAAAAGGGCTCAACAGTCTGGGGCAGAGAAAGAGAGTAACTGAACCTCAGCAGTTCATGGAGCTTATCAGTTCAGATGTGAGGGAAAGAGCAATGTGAAAAGAACACAGAAACGCTTGAATCGGAAAAATGCAATGCAAGATAGTTTGGGGTTTTTTTTCTGGTGCCTCTATAGGCTTATCAGCACCAGGGTGGCTTAAGCTTCTCTCTTGTTATCTAAAAGGGGCACCATGCCCTATTCCACGTTTCTTCCTTTGGTATATTTGTCCAAATAGATGCATATCCAGTGCTTGCCTGTAGTCTACTCAGTTGCAGTCTCCTGCCTGGAAAAGGCAAAGTGGTGCTCTGTGCAGTGAAATCTCAGGCTTATGCTTAATCCTGTACGTTTTAGCATTTTAGTTACCCAGTCTTCTAAAAGCAAGTTGTGTACTCAGAAATCCAGAACTTTTTAATCCTTTATTGTGATAATTTAGGTCTCATGGCCCTTTGACAATTTTATCTACTTAAATATTTCCTTTGGGCACAAAAGCAGTGACCACAATGGCTCTTAGGAATATTTGGAACTCAGGAGGAACGGGTTTGTTTCACAGTCACAATTGTCTCTACTCAGCTGATAGCCTGCTGTGTGCACTTCTTATGTGCAGGAACTTGAGGTGGCAGACATCAGCTACAGGGACCACAAAATTATCTTATGGCTATCCTAAAGGCTGTAAAGTAGTTAGTGAATTCTAAACTTCTCTTTCACTGTTTTCTTAGCCTTCTTAATCTGTCTCACCTGTCTTAATCAAATCTTGCTGAATCGTTATTTGGTGTTTAATAGGTGCCCAGAGATTTGTTTCTGAACGTTTGTGGGTTTTTTTCCCATGAAAAAATTGCACACCAGTTTAAAGCAGAGCTAGCCTAACCCAGAGAAATGTGATCTGAGTTTGGAATTTTGGGAGTGCAGGAGTTGACTGCTTGTGTAACAAGCCCAGCAAAGCCCGTGCAGGTTTCCTTATCCAGAATTCCCTCGGCTTTCTCCTTTCCAGTTTACATCAACACTGAGCTTGAACCAAAGTCACACAGGTTGCATTCTAAGAGTTGTCCACAGAATTTGGGCAGACAACTGCATTTCCACACCCATTTGGATCATTCGACTAATAACAGGTAAGGTGCTTGTTTCTCATGATTTTAGGACCAAAGAGTTAAATCTTTGATTAGAGCTTGTAGATTTGTGACCACTTTGAGCCCCTTTGAGTTCGTGAAGATTTATGTGCATTGCCTGGTGCCTCGATTAGAAGTGCCAGTCACATTCGAGGCAGAAAGAAATGTATTAGCCAAAAAGTGAATCTGGGTACAGTGTGCTCACGCTCGGAATGCTCTGCAAGATTTTGGTGGTTGAGTTAGAGAGGCAGTGGGGTTTTTTTTGCAAGGGAAATTACATGGAGGGGGGAAAAAAGCTGGTATGGGGGGACAGAAAGGGGAATGCTTCTGTGCCTACTGTCTCTCAGTTTCAAACTCTGAGGGTATCACTCCTGTCCTAAGGGTTCAAAGGGTTAATAGAAAAAGGGATTTTCGTTGCGTTGTGCACAGCACCTATGATAGTCTTGGCTTAAACTTTAAAGGACAGGTGAAAAGAGAGAGAGGGAGCTGAATGCTTGCCTTATATATTGGAGAAATTGTTCATTCATGTGAAATGCTGACCTCTGTCATCCTGCCAAGATGACTGGGCCCTAGGGTGAGAGGCTGCTTGAGTGCTGGTTGCAAAAGTTAAAGCTGCCTGGGGAGTGCTTTAAAAGGACAGTGTCAAGGTTGGTCTACCCAAAATCTGACCTATCTTTATTTTTTTTTTCCTTTTCTCTCTCTCTTACATCTGTTTGCAAAGTTCATGTCATTCTTTTTCATGCTTTTAAAAATCTTTTAATCTAAACCAAAATGCTTCAATACCTATTGGAGGGTAGTGATTAAGAGGAGAAGCTGTGAGTGTTCGGTGTGGCAATGCAGATATATGTGAAGGAGGAAAGATCCTGGAACAAAACATAGGTATGGGGACTGTCTTTGAATTAGGTGATAATTAGTAAATGAGAATTCAGGCTGAAATGTGGAAGGAATCAATGAAAATGAGCAAAGATAATTTTTACGAATTGAAAATACCAATGCAGGTCCACACTTAAGCTTACAACAAGTTAATTCAAAACCTCTATTTATTTTTATTCTAATAGTTTTTATTCTGTTGCTTTTATTCTGCTGATTCTTTCTCAGTAATATTAGATTGTTGTACATAACTCCTGCCATAACTGAAATATACCCTTCCTTCTTTTCTTTGTTTGATGGACTAATTAAAACCACAGTATATCAGTATATTTTTTTCCTGCATGATCTAATACCCCAAGACCCTCGTAACCCTCACACAAGTATTTCACCCGCACGAATAATTTCTATCCCAGTTGGAAAATAGATGAACTAACTATCTGTGCAAGTCATAAAAGGAAAATGAACAAGAGGAAGTAGTAAAATCAAAAGAAAGAAAATATTTTTTTCTCTGCATAATTATGATGCTTCTCAGAAAACGCAGGAGGGACAAAACAAGTCAAACCCGGAACCCCGTGGATTGCAGCTCACCACTGGTTTTAGCTTAAGAAATCTCTGGGCGCGCAGGTAAAATGATCTTGCAATGTGCTCCGTGACCACAAGAGGGCGGCCGGACCAGACAGGCGCGCTCCCTTTCAAGTTGACCTTTCCAAGCTTTCAAGGGTTTATTCCTGTTTCAAAAAAGTTTTCCTGTGAACTGCGAGGCTCACGTCTGATTCCCTTCTCAGTTCTGGAAAAAACATGCGGCTTCTAAGAAACCCCGGTGTGTCATAATCTCTTTCCTGGCTCCAAAAATTTATCCTTCCCTCGCTTTATGTTGCGCTGGCTTTTCTAATTCCTGGAGGAAGAGATGACCTCGCTCTGCACTGTGGGACAGGGAATGGAAAGAGACTGGATCACAGGTCTCACAGGAGCAGCAGAGCAGAGGAGTCCACAAGATAATCAGTTCCTCCATCGCTCCCCAAATATCACAAATCATCCTGTGTCTTGGGAAATATCACTTTCACAAAGCCTTTGAGTGATTACACCAAATTCTAGTACTTGCTAACAAAGATGATGATAGGAAAAAAACCCGAAAAACCAAAAACAAACAAATCCACGGCACCTTTTTGCAAAGCAAACTTCCACAATTATCATTTCTAAATTCTCTTCCTCTTTGTAACTGAGTTTTCCCATGCTCCCTAAAGCAGAGTAACAACCCAGGCAGCAGTAAAGAAGCTGTCTTGCTTAAAAGACACTCTGCCTCCTGCCAACAAGGCTATTTAGTGTTTATCTCTATTACATCTATCGGTAGCTAATTGTATAGTTATGGTAATAGTGCCCTCCAGAGGAATTTTGAAGGAATTATAATACTCGGAGCTAATACAAAAGACGTTTTAAAAATGAGTGCAACAGGAAAATGGAATATTATTAAAATGATAAAATACTTGAACCTCAGGGGAAAAAAACTTCTCAGTATCAAAGCTTCTTCTATTTTGCATGTACATTTACATCTAAGAAAGGCATATCCTGGTTACAATAGGCTTCTTCATAGCCTGATAGCAAACATGAAGTTTGCATAACTCCATTTGAATCAAGGATATAAAAGTAGATCAACCAAGTCAAGAATGAGAGAGTTATTCCTAGTCTGCAGCAGACACGAACAATGTATTATGGGTGTGTTATCTATTATGAGTGGGCTCCAGCCTCAGCCTAGGATGTCTGGATTTTTTCCTGGACTCAGTGCTATAATGTGGACATGGCACAGTTAATTGAGGCAGTCAGGAAGAAGTGCAGAAGTTCAAGGAGCCCTTTGGATGAGGTTTGGTTTAATATCAAGAAAATCATGCTTAGAGTCTCAAATTTCAGTGACCGTAACCTGCTGTGACACTACACCTCAAAGGAAGGGCATCTTGCTGTGGAACAAGAGATACCTTATTTTAGACCATGTCCTGGAGGCCTGAGCACAGCTTTCTGAGATGACACCTCCCCACCCGAATGTCAGGTGCATTTAAGTTTCCTCGTGTTTCTTTTTTTTTTTTTTTTTTTTTTTTTTTTCTTCAGCTCCCAACCTACAGGGTCAGACAGCTTATTTTACATTCTGAAATGTCTGTCCCCTCCTCCTCAAAAAAAAAAACCCAACCAGCCCTTGATGAAACCTGAAATGGCAGCGAGTTCTGTGTTCATTTGCTTTCAGGCATAGCCCGGGGTCACGTTTGACCCGAGGTTTGCAGTCAGGTGTCCGGGCCATCAGGGCAGCTCCCACCCTGCCACTGCCAGAACTGGAAGGAGCAGTGTGGTGTTCCCGTGCTTGGGATCGGATGGGTCTGCTAAGGTCAGCACTTGCTTGGGAAGGAAGGGAGGTGGTTGTGCTGCTTGTGATGAGGTTCTTCCTAACGGGGTTACCACCCCCAGCCTAAGACTTCTTCCGAGCTGGGGTTTCTTATTTTGCATGAGCCACAAGGGAGGGTGAAATGAGCTATGCACAGACTGGTAGGGCAGGGGTGACAAGACATTACCACCAAACTTAGGAATTCATCCAGAGTTTCCTGGGTTTTTCACTTGCCCCAGTAACCATGGTGAAGAGTGGTTCTCTTCCTATCCGTGTTCATGGAGTCAGTGCAGGTGATTTTGGCCGTCTTGTAGGCCATGGTGATGGATGCTACTATTTGTTTCCTTTATCCTAATTACCCCCACCCCAAAGTACCAGAAATAGCTGTCTGTGCAGAGACTATCAAGCTCTCTGAATGAGGGTTCTTCATGGGCTGTTCAATGTGTGGAGATGAGTAGAGGTCTCCCACTTTTCTCTCTTCTTTTCCTAAACCAGTGCTTGCCAAATGATCTGACGTCATCGTGAACTGGGAACCTGTCCCTGGAAGACACCAGCCACTTGTAGAAACCATCATCATGCAGGGATATTAACTCCTCCTCCTTTATCCTCCCCATGGAATCTGCTTCAGCAGGACTTTGTCCTGCCCTTCCCCCGGGGCACACGTGTAGCAACTCACCTCTGATGTGAAGCACCGTGCTGCTGATTCCCTTCCTGCATCCGCCTATTCCTGCACTTGAGAGGAACACAGAGCAAGGTGGGGAGGCCAGAGGAGTGGGATTGTCTGGAGAGGTTGTCTAGGCTGCCCAGAGTAGCGCAAGACAGAGCACAAATCCAGGTGATGGCTTCTGCAGCGGGATGAGCGCCTTTGGTATTGAGTAGGGTGCATGATTATCACTGCACAAGTGCCACGGTGTGAGTGTCTTGTCCATCCCCGGGGAACGCACCTCACCTGTTTAATTCTAGATAGACAATGAACGGGGTCCTCCTTGCTGCCCTCCTGGTTCATACGTACGAAAACATCATTAGTAAAACCACCAGCAGCCTAGCACAGGGCCTGACACAGCAGAGGGCGGTTGCTGTGTATGAATAATGTGTGTGTGTGTGTCCCCCATTGATGGGGAAGGTACTTTGGGGTGACACATGAAGCTGTACTCTCAGCTCTGCAAGTATCTCTTTGCCGGCCATTCATTCGCGGGCCGGTCCAATTGTGGCAGAGGGCTGCTGTGAGCCTCATTTCCACACAGGAGTTTGCAGAAATGTGTTTTATTGCAGGTAAGCCGTCCCTTTGCATTATTTATGTGAAAACTTAAGTAAATTATTGTTGGCTTTCATGCTGCAGGTAAAGTTGTAATGAAAACAGTAATGAATGCTTTGCTGACATGCACAGGCAACCTAAGTATGCAGCCAAATTAGCTATCTAAGCAGATGCTTTATATCCTGAATTGCATGTAAGGAATGCTGTTTAGTTGGTTTAAAAAATATGTATACACCCACAAACTAATTTTTTTTTATAAAAGCCATATGGTTGGGTTTTTGTTTGTTTTTTTTTTTAAGCAACAGTTTCAATTGTACTGTGAGCAATTATGACAGTAAAATTAAAGTCAGAAGAAAGATATAAGAAGCTGACCATGTGCAAGAAGTTCAGGGAAAATTCAGAAATATTGTATTATTTCAGCTGTCGTAATACAGCAATATGTGCAATATTGCAAACAGAGACAAGGTTTATATTGTCTGAATAAGCTATTCCTTGGCTTAAGCTGTTCTTTGGCTTTTGAGGCCTCTATCATAGAATGGTTTGGTTTCAAAGGGACCTTAAAGATCATCTTCTTCCAACCTCCCTGCCATGGACTTTCCACTGGACCTGATTGCTCAGGGCCCCATCCAAGGGGCTTGAACACTTCCAAGGATGGGGCATCCACATTCTCTGGGCAGCCTGTTGCAGAGGCTCACCACCCTCTCCGTAAAGAATTTCTTCCTGATATCTAATGTAAACCTACTCTCAGTTTGAAGCCATTCCCCCTTGTCCTGTCACTACATGGCCTTGCAAAAAGTTTCTCCTCATCTTTCCTGCAGGCCCCCTTCAGGTACTGGAAGGCTGCAATTAGGTCACCTCAGCCTTCTCTTCTCCAGGCTGAATTTTTTCAGCCTTTCCTCATGGCAGAGGTACTCCATCCCTCTGATCCTCTGGGCTCACTCCAGCAGCTCCACGTCCTGCCTGCGCTGGGACCCCAGAGCTGGATGCAGCCCCGCAGGTGGAGCCTCACCAGAGCAGAGTAGAGGGGGAGTCACCTCCCCTGACCTTTATTTTTATGCTTAAAGAGTTATTAATTGGTTTTCTTTGGTGAAGGCAGTAGAGCTCTGGTCTGCCAGAGTGAGTAGTTGAGCTCTGTCCTTTGGGGGCCTCTTTGCTCTCCTTCTGCTCTGGCAGCCTTGCAGAAGTCCCAAGCACCACAAGCTGCAGGGGAAGGGGGGTCTTGGGAACAGTGATGAGCCAGCTCACTAAATTTTCCATAGGGAAAGCCTGCTGTCGTGGCTGGGGAGCTTATCTGACCAGTGTGCCAGTATCACAAGACTGTTTTTATATTTGTGCAGTCCGTGGTGTGAACAGTTTCTAGAAGGTCAACAAACCCTATTGAATACACCGGAATGATGAAATGAAATTTGCCAGAAAGGCATTAAGCAGGCACACTGGACTGGGAAGACGAAGAGAATAGCACAAGAAAACAGTGGGAAAATCAGAGAAGGTAAGAGAAATGGAAGAAAACAGCACAACATGAAATTTATGAAGCCTTATGAGCAAGAGCTTTGGCTTTAAGCATTCTTCAGCTTCAGGGTTTTTGACTTTCAGCTGAAACTTGTGGCTTGAGTTCTTTTCTGAATCATTTAAGCTCTCTTTCTGGGTCACTTAGCATTTAATAGAGATTTGTATGTATACATCTATTTTAGGCTTTTATAGAGAGATCTATGTATGTAAGTATATATATACACCTGTGTGCATATACATGTATGTTTAGACACACATCTATAAGCCTTCATATGTGGGTGTGTGTGTATCTCTGTGTAAACACATAAGAAATTGCCTGCTTGTCTTATTTTAACTGCATATTTTAATATACATTAAGACTGCTCTCCATTTCAGTAATTTTTTTCAGCGATTTGATTTTTTTTAAAGCCAGAGTAATTGTTTCTGCCAGGAACAACGCCATCCAAGGGCGCTGTTCCTTTCAGAGGATCAAAGTACAAAAGATGTTCAAATAAAAGGAGAGATTAAATTCTGTAGGCTACGTTTAGTCCTAGCTAGCTTTGCAGCCGGTGTGTGCAGGCTGTGGAGGTTGATCTTTCACAAGAGCCTATTTCAAACCCCAGGAGGGTGTTGGTAACTTAGTAACTTTGTATATTACATGTAGGTGTCAGCAGAGCCTGTGAAAATGTTTTCTATGTTAAACAATTTTTTTTTCCAATTTGTTTTTCTCAGAAAAGTGGAACTTTGCATCCCGCCCCCTCTTTCCTCTCCGTCCCTTCCCTTACTTGTTCTGAGTAAACAGAGGGTGAGGAGTGTTTTCAGAATTGAAAAGTCCTTCTTGCCCTTTACAACAAATGTCTCCTTTACTGATGATTCATTGTAATGACTCAACCACTGTATTGTGTCTGTTGCAACTTCTTTTCTTTGCCCAGCAGCACCTACTCTGCTGGGTTTTACTAAAGGGGTAGGAAGGCACAACCCCTGCTTGATGAAACTTGTGAGAAAGAAATAGGGGGCTGTAATACAAAACATCCTCTTTTTATTTTTTTTTTTTTTTTAACCAATATTCTTGTTCATCTGCTGCTTAAACACAACATCTTGGCATTTGTTTCTGCCAGCACGTGGAAAAACCCTGATGCATCTCTGTAGTTTTGCTGACACTTTGTCATCATTTTGGTGCAGCAGTACTTTGGAGCAGTGCTCCAGGAGAAGTATCGCACCCTCTTCGAGCCGGACCTCAACAATCGTGAATTAATCTTTCCCACGAGAAGTACCATATTTGTCAGTGATGGTGATACGTAAGATGATGCTCCCAAAAAGCTTAGTTGCCACTGTGCTGGGCAAAGTGATCTCTGTTCCCCTCCTCACAGTTTTGGGGAAATGACAGTAGGTGGCACTGGAGAATAGCAGCACAGAAGGACGGATCTCTTGTGAAATGGAGCAGTTTCCTCACTGGCTCTCTGTTTAGCCAGTTTTCCATCCCCGCGGATTGCTAAAACACTTTGCTGCGTTCCCTTTGCAAGCCTATTATTACTCGAAGCCCGAAGGCTTCAAACGCAAGAGTGCTATTTCAGAAAGCTCCAAACTGCCTGTGAAGCAACACTGTGAGTAAAAGCCTGCTGAAGATAGTGCGTTTCATTCTGGGGGGGGGCGTGGAGTGATTATTTTGCCAGCTCTTTCCCTGCAGCTCTGAATCAGACCTGGCTCCAAAGAGCGCACTCGTGCACAGCTAAATCAAATCCACGATTCTTCCTTGATCTGAGAGAGCTGTCGCTCCTGCCGGGTGGTGGAGCAGCGAGAGTACCTAACAGAAGGAAAGGAAACATCCCAGGGATTGTCTAGTTTTCTTTGTCTCTGGAGATTTTTGTCCCACTTGCCAGCAGAAGAGGAGGAGACAATTCTTGGTGGTTCTAGGAGGAATTAGGGTGGAAAGTGACTCAGCAGTTCCCTGTCTGCTCCTTTAATGGAAAGCACGAAACAGAAAAACAGTGGCCACCCTAAAAGCCTGGGAGAATTCTGAAAACGTGCCTTTTCCCAAGAAAAACCTTCACAGCCTTCTCCTAGAAATCACCGTGGGGAGGGAGGCGGAGGGGTCCCAGCTCGGTTTGTATTTTGTGTGTAGCCTTCTGTGTGTGCTTGGGAATACGAGCTCTTTCCTGTTTCCTCAATCCTCCTCCTTTAGCTGTGTCCAATCGCCGTGAGGTGAAGCAACACCACACTGCCATAAACTCCGAAATGGCAGCTCCTAAAATTGGTGTGTGCCCCTCTCTCAGGATCACTTCACAGTAATCACTGGAAATGAGTACGGTGCAGCACAAATGCCACCAAATAGCTTGTGGAGCAAGCTGACATTTTAAGAGAATATATGGAGAATATATGAATATATGACAAAAAGAATGCATCACCTTTCACCAACTGAAATAAGTTTTGTCCTTGTCTAACTGCTTCTAAATCACAGTGACATCATTGACAGCTTTTATGCTTTAAAGGCCAGGGCTTTCTTCCTGTAGTGCTTTCTGAAATTATTACTTCAGTTTATCAGATATAAGATATCTGATATTAATTATTAACTTTATATGCTTTACCCTACTCTGTTCAGTCTTATTGCATGGCTTTTTATAACTGAAATACTGTATTGTTGACACTTATTCCCTTGCTGTTTCTGAGGATATTTTCTCGCCTGTTACAACCTTGGGATTTTGTCTGAATTCTGAATAGCCACTTCAGTGGAGCAATTTATAACTTTTTAAGGAATGGTATGAAGTGTGAAGGCAAATGGTCCCTGAGGGAGCTCCCTCTGTGTTGTGTCTGGAGCAGCCTCTGCTGCTCCCTTTTATGGAGGGTCCTGGGCTCTTTGAGGTCTCGGAAGATGGACGTGGCCAGTGCTGTGTTTACTCCAGCTCTTCAGGCCCTGTGCAGAGAGCCAAGTCCTCACTGGTCCCTGAGAAATGTCCCAGCATTAGGGAGGCTCTCCCACCCTTGTACTATCCCAGCTCTGCACGCTGAAGAGCCAAAGCCAGAGGGCCACTCTGCCATCAGAGGTTTGTGTTGTCCCGCTCCCCTGGGACTGGAGCTGGGAGCTCCTCTCAGAGCGTGTAGTTGTAATCTGTGTGGAGATGGAGTAGAGCAAAATTTTTGAATCCTGTTCTTGTGCAGAAATCTTCCTAAGAGGCAATTATTTCCCTTTAATGAAGTTGTTATTTTAAGCATGTTGGAAACTTGCACTGAAAGTTTGAGATAATCTATCACTCTATATATAAAAAATAAAAAGTATGGTTGGGTTTCCAAATCGAGAAGGAGAACAGATAAGGTGTTACATTTTTATTGTTACTGCAGTTTGAATTTTCCCTGAGGGATGGCTCGGGAAGAGAATCATCACCGCCATAAACCGGTTAAACAGGAAGGAAAGCTCCTGATGGAAAAGTTACACCTCCTTGGTACTGAAAGCACATAGGTCACCTGAAAGTGTCTGTGAGCAGGAAGGCACAGGAGGCTGTATATCTTTCTAACAAACTGTGTTTCAGGTAAGGAGTTGCAACAGATATTCTTACTGCTTAGCAAGTGCCCCCAGTCATCTCCTCCTGGGAGCCAGTAAAAGGGAAAATTGAGCCCACAGTGTGCCAAGCTTTTCTATGAGGATTCATGTTCTTGTCCAAGTGTGGAAAGTATTTTCGTGTGCTTGGATGGTACTTACAATGCTGTGAGACTCTCAAGCCTCTTGATTTGTAGTGGATATTTTACACTATTGGTGGGGATTCTCGCTTAAAACCCCTGATCCAGAATGACACAATTATAAGAAAATACAGCTGTCATTCAAAAGGACAAGGAGGGCTTCATAGCTGTAGGACAAAAAAGCCAAACCCTCCAAAATTCAATGTAAATTGAGAAACCACAAGGCAAAAAAGAATAAAACTATAAACTTCAGTGTTTGATAAAAAATTAATATAAATTTTGCCTCCTTAGTGATTTTTGAAAATTGTTTGATCGATGCACGTGACAAGATTCAGAAGGTGAAATGGTGGCTGGCGAAGAGCCAGATCCTTCCCTGAACTTTGTATGCTGCTTTGAAAAGAATGAGGAGTTGGCCCAAATACAGAGAGAGCCTGGTGGCTCTGACCAAACTAGCACGACTTACACCACCAACCTTGGCACCACGGCACGCTGAGCTTCCACTCTCAGGGGCCGGTTTTAAATACAAACCCTTTTGAAAGACACAAGATGCTTCCGTGCAGAGGTTACAGAAAGCCACAGTGGCCAACGAGCAAGGTTATCTGTTAGACACTTATGTGTCATCGTAAGCAGAATTTGTTTGAAATGCAAGGAAAATATTTTAGAAACAGTTGAAAAGGTGTAAAAGGTATTGTATTTTCCGTGCCTTGTACTCTTCCAGATGGCCAAGCTTTTTTAAGGAAGATGAGACTGGAGGCAGATTTCATTATTTTATCTTCTATTTTTTCCTGAAACATTCCAGTTTTTAAGATGGGTTAAAAAAAAAAAAAAGAGCAAAAGACCTTATACTTCTTGATTTAATGGCCATATCATTTTCTTTCTTCTTTTCTTTCTTTTATTTACCTGCTTTAGGAATAAAAAACAGAGAAAGTTGTAAATGTGGACAACTTCATACAAGAAACTTTTGTCGTTATGCTTATTAATTTTTCTTTTTTTTAAAAAAAAATGGTGTCATCTTTATCTAAAAACATAGTGAACTTCAGGATTCATTCTGAGAGAAAGCTGCAAACCTGTAATTGCAGTTTAGATCACCATTCCAAGTGGTATGCATCATTTTGGTTATGTGGCCTAGTATAATTTCTTAAATGTGGGGTATTTTTCAACACGGTTAAAGCAAACCGCGGCACCCAACACATGGGATTACTAAGTGGAGTGTTCGAAAGAGTAGTTCAGCCTCTGAGTTGCAGGTTTAATTTCAGCCTGTTTAAGTTTTCATTTCACTTCTCATTCTACACTGTGGGTGACAGAAGCTTATGTCACCCAGAGTTTGACTTAAAATGAAACAAAAAGAAATAAAATTGGGATAAATATCTTCTGTTGATTCACAGATTTTCATTGCAAGATGCTATTATCTAAACTAGTACAGTATCTTGGGGACTTAATGGAAAACCTATTTGTGGAGCTAAGCTTTAGCAATTTCTGAGCACACTTTTTATCTCGATATCCTTTTCTTTTTCTGCTTGGGAATACATTTTTGTTATCGAATTATTAAGTCAGATGTTTCTGTTTCTTTTAGGTGATGAAGTATTCCAGCACAACTGTGTGCAGTGTGTAGTATTGCTGTTCTGTGTCATTTGTGGGTTTTAGGCTACATCTGTATCAGTAAATGAAACAGGCCAAGGCCTTGAGGGCAAATGGCCCAGAACAGACTTTGGTTGTAGAACTAAACTCCCTTCCTAAAAATATATATCCTCATGCCTACTGACAGCAGTTTCCAGCGCATGCTGCCCATCTGAACCACAGGAGTACTTGGCACATGCCAACATCAGAGCAGGAATTTTACTAGTAACAACATTAATGACAGAGCTGCGGAAGCTCATGCCCTTCCCTGTTAATTTGCTAAAATAGATCCAGCCTCAGGCTTTGAAGATAAGTATCTTTTGTAAAACAAAGAAACAAAAAAGGCTGAAATTAATTTATTTATCTTTTTTTTCCCCTTTATATATGCCGTATCCTAGCTTTTGGGGTGTAGTGTTTTGAATATTAATTGGATGTCCATATCTTCTATATTCTTTGACTTAACTTTCTTCACCTGATTACACTAAGATAAAAAGTGGTAGGATATGAAGGAATTGGAGGCGCAAAAAAGAGGAAAATGTGAATGAAACCGACAACCATTAGTACAAAGCCTTCCTAACTGCTTGATTTATATTCCTGCATTTTGTGCTATGGAAATGTAGAAATTATGGGGGAAAACATGGAGATTTTCTTTAATTTTTGTCACAATTCGTATTTAATATTTAAATCAGCTATTTCCGGCATCCTGTTGCTATTATTTAGAAGTTGAGGATAATAATAATAGTAGTAATTTGCTATTATTATTACAACTATAGTAATTAATAATACGTCTGGAAATAAGGATCAGGCAAAAGAATAATTAAGCTCCACATTATGAAAATATTTCCACTCTCTGGAGAAGGCTCTAAAGTAAAAAAGACCAAAGCAGTGTACTGGTTTCATTGTATTAGATGTTTTGGGGATTGACTTCCATTCTGTGCTTCATTTCAGTGGTATGTAGCTCCAGTTCTGAACATTGCTCTCTTGACTTTGGAACTATTTCCAGCAAGACTTCCCTGAGGACCAGAAGGACTGAGGTGAACAATCAGCCATGGCACACTTTGGGAGGGTGCCCTTCTCACACAGTGAGTTCTGTGAAGGACAGCCTGGGGACCAAGCATCTTACCTGATGTACCATTCTGGTTCTGATGGAGAGATCCCCCTGGGATTTGATCGAATAGTTGATGAAGTCAGCAACGAATTTTTTTTTTATGGTTCCTCCCATTCACATCATCATGAAGAAATGTTTTTCCCATCAGACCTTTTTGGCTGGAATGTGCCTGACCATCATCTTTACAGTCAGCCTCTCGTTGCTTACGGAGAGCTTTACCCTGGAAATCCAACCCCTCACTGGCAGCAAGGCACAGTGTCACCAATGGTTGGCTTCAGATCTTTACCACCAGATCTTTACCACTTCTCTGCGGTGGATCCCCACCCCTACAGTCACCAGAGAGAACTCCATGGAAGGAATAGTGTAAATTCAGTTCCAAATGTGGAAAGAGGCGACACGAATCTGGGGTTTCAGATAGGCTTTGACAATCTGGATGCTGCAAGTCCTGTTTTCTTAGACAATTATCCATTCGGACAAAAAGTGAGAGAAGAAAGTGGAAATGGGGAAGCTTCTTTAGCCAACACTTCCAGAAGATACAGCATAGCACCTACGCAGCCCCAGGGCTCTGGACATGACAGAGAGGTATTTAAATTTTCTTATGTTAACAGTGGTTAAAGTTTTTTGTTCTTGTTTGTGTCCTCGTACTTTGTGAATTCACTCACACTGTTGCAACATGGATTAGAAGCACTTAATTTAAAGACCTTATGAAAAATAAAACATTTATGCCTCAGGGGAAGCAAAAGCGTTTTATACCAGAAGAGAATCTAGATTATGGTCTAGAATGCTCCAGTAGGCTCATTTTATGGCTCACTGAAGCACAAAACTACCACAAAAGGATAAGTACAGAAATGTAGAATAAGTTGTGTTTAAAAGATAAGATGACAAATCTTTACGGTCTGATATGAAACCTGAGATTCAAAATAACAATACAATATGTTGAATCTGTTTGTTTTGGGTTTTTTGTTGAGCCAGATCATTGTCTCCGTGTCTAATCTGGCTGGCATACCCTGATCCTGAGACATGAAACATATAGCCCATCCTGCCTTCACCATGTTCTGCGTGCACTTCCATGTGCATGTAATAATTATCTTCTAAAAATAGACACATCTACTATAACTGTGGAAGCTGGATCCTATGACACACACTCTGTCTTTTAGCTGTCTGAAGCAAACCCTTTACCTTTTTTCCTCCTTCATCAGGTGTTCATAGGTCTATTTGTGATTTTGCCATTTTTATTAACCGTGTCTTATGGGACTCCCATGACTCTCTGTGATGTTATATCTGTCCTCATTTTCTTTCTCTCAAAATCCTGATATGGAGAAGGGAAAAGAAAATGATAAATCCTCCCTTTCCTCCAGTCCTTGTTAGCATTCTGAATCATTATAAGAATCCTGAAATAGCCTACAGGATACCTCTGCACCATGAATATTAAAAGACAGTTTCGGTTCACCTTCTGCTTTTAACTCCCAGTGATCACAGTATCATATAGCAAAGGGGAAGAGATGCTTGATTGACTTGTTTCTATGTCTCTGAATAAGGAGAACTATAAAAGTAAACATATGCAGGCCCAGACAGATGGGAAGGCAGCGGGGGGAAATATATCTGAGGACAAGAACTCTTAAGACTAATCCTGTGCCCCGCATTTTAGAATTTCAGTGATGAATACAAAAGAGGACGGTAAGAAAAGGTGGAGAGGCAAAAGGCTGTTGTTGCTTTTTGCTCATGATAGGAAAACTAAAGCATGCTGACATGATGATGAAAAGAACAAGCCTGCTCAGGAGAAAAGCAGAAAATAGTGGGATACAAATGAGCAGGAGGAGATTAAATCATGGGATGGGAAGAAGAGGTGCTAGAGGAAGCAAGCATTTAAGAACAGGCACAAACTCTTCTGTGACGGAGGAGGAGAGAATTATAGGGGAGGGAAGAGAACAGCTGAGTGAGTCAAGGGCGACTACAATCGAATGTGTGGGAGGATTTGATTAAGTCAGGGAAGTATTTGAGCTGTTTAGCTCGAAGAGGAAGAAATGGGAGAGAGGAGTGAATTGATTTGTAGCATAAAAATCCCTGTGGTCACAGGAATTCCTTCAGGGAGAAAAAGCCATGTCAGGATAGAAAGAGAGCCAAGGCAAGGGGCTGGCAACTGAACCTTGAGATGATAAGGGAAAATAAGAGTGAAAGAAACTCGAGAGAAAGAAGAGCAAAAAAAACCCCTGTAAAGCAGTTACTCACTGCTGCTGGGCTGGGAGTTTTGGAAAAGACAAGTGCTGTGGGGTGACAGACCTGATGGTGAGTAAGACAATCAGAAGGGTTGGGAAAGTGGAACACCACAGCAAAAGAATGAGCACAGGATGGGTTTGCGAGGTCCAGAACAAGTAAATAATACATCCAAGTAGTAGGAGATGAGAACCAAGGCTTCAGAGTGAAATACAAAGGATGCTGAGACATGGAGATTAGAATTGAGATGGGTCATAGGTAGGCAAGATGAAATATTCACACTGCTGAAATCATACTGGCATTCTGATCCTTAGCTCTTGGATGCAGCTGTATGGCCCCAGGCTTCATTTAATGTGTGCTAATCAAAATATGTCCAGTGTAATAAAGGAAACATTAATTTTTTCTGGCCTTGTCATTACAGGTCAGATGTTCAAAAATAGTAAAGGAAACTATCTTCATAATATCCCAGTAAAAGGAGATGTTATATTTTCCATATTAGAAAGAAAACTGAAATAAAACCTAAAAAGTATCTAATATATTTAGCTACTCCATCTACGATATTTAGAATCTAATCTTAGATTCTAGTGTTTTCAGAGTAACTATCAAGACTCATATCTTCACCCCAGTGCCATCATCAGACCAAACATCATGGCTTTGTTTTGGGTGCTCCAGAAATGAGAAATACACTATGAGTGTTCATATTTGGAAGGATGGTTTAGGTGACTTGATCAGCATAGTGTGAGAAGTCTATGGATGAAAAAAGATTCCAGTCATCAAGGGATGCATTCGGTTGCTTCACGCCTGTTGTCATTACTTCTCTTCATATGCAGTTCTGTCTCATTCACTGCTCTCTTTCAGATATTTGCAATGCATGGAGGCTCGAGTCCTATTGAAAAATAACGTGCAATAATGTGATCATGTAATTAATATTTCTTTCATATGCAAGAATAAGAAAGTAAAGTTTCTGGACATATGAAAGAAGAAAGAAGACATGACCAAACTAAATCTCTCATCCCTATGATTCTTCAATGGAGCTGGAGCTATTTATCTACTTTATATACCTCTGCCACCAGAATGGATCTGAGTGACTTAGCAATGGTGTTTTCCAGATGTGTAGACTATTACTAGGCTGCACAGGATTTTTGTTTGCCATTAGGAATCGCTCAGACATGCTGCCAGCAAAGGTGCAAAAAGCAGAGGGCTCCTATGTCACTCCCGTGTCCTGCAGGGGAGGATCCAGATTGCAGCTTTGGGCTGTCAGGCTCCTCTTTCCCATCCTTTAGTAATTATTTAATCATATTCTTCTTCAAGCCATGAGGATCTGAGGGTTCATACCCATGTCCTTGTGGCAAATCATGCATTCCAAGTCTTGTCCCTCTTCTTGCTCAATTCCTCTCTGTTTCTCCTTCCTTAGCTCGTAGTTGTGGTTTTCAGTCCTATTTAAGCTCTCACCAGCCTCACGTTTTCTTACCCGTGGACTAATTTTCTTAGCTTTCCACTTATTGGCTATTTCTCTTTTTTTTCATGTGCTTTTTCCAGGGCACTGTACCCGCTCTGCAGGGACAGAGCTGCAGGTAGAAAAGGAGCCTTCGTTTGGTTTTGTGGGTTTTTTTTAATGAATATGTAATTTTGAAAGGCTGTTACTGTTACCAAATCACTCGTAATCTCTAAACAGTGAATGTCCTCCAGAGGTTCCTAATGCTGTCTGATGAGGCAAATTCTAAGGTAGGTGCTTAACCAAAACGGAAACAACGAACCAGTGGAGGTGTTGTATTTTCACTGGATTTTGGAGGACCTCTTTCAGGCAGTTCTTAGAACCAGGGAATGATGGACTACTGATTTCAACTGCTAAATTTAATTTTACTCTCTTATTTACACCCTCAGGATTATCCATTGTTTATTCCTACCAGACAATTTCAATTTTCCCCTCTATTGATGATTCCCCCTTAATATCTTTAAATTTCATAAGCACTCTCCTAATGCTTTATGTGGTATTTGGGATAATGAAAATACTACCTAGCATCAGGTTAGGGTCTCACTGTGTTGGCATAAGGTTTCTGACTTTTGAGCTTTCAGTTCTGCCGTTGTGATTTCCCCACCAGCCAGCTCCCAGCAGATCTATCATCTTTTATAATCATCTCTTCTTTTAAACTACAACTAAAATTTCCCACTCTGCATCCCTTAATGCATATTGCACTTTCTTGTCCAGCCAAAAAGAATCTTAAGTTCTGCTTACTAGTTATTTTCTTATAAATTTCCATACTTTTATATCAAATTAGAAAAGAAACCTTTTGCAGCATCTCAGTTTCCTCTTCTGTGACACGTCACTTCTCTTTCTGAAGGGGTTTAAAAGCTCTCATCCAGTTAAGCCTTGTAATGTCCCTACCTATGAGAGTAGAAAGGGCTTGCAGGTGTAATAGTATTAAGTTCTTTCCAGGAGGTAATGTTCTGGCTGAAGAGTACTTCAGGCAGACAGACAAAGGGATGCTTGACCCAAAGCAGTGGCTCAGACCTCTGCTCTCCAAGTTCACAGAAAATACGTAGGGATTTTTCATGTTTGGTTGAGTCCACTGGCTCCCTCTTATCTCTTAGTGACTTACCTGACAGGTTTATGGAGTTTGAGGGGATGCTGAGCTTCCTGCCAGGGCAGAAAGGGAGAAAATAAGGATTAAAACACACTGAAGCATAAGCTTCAGTTTGTCCTTCTCCCTTCTGCAAACTCAGTATCTGCATTTGGAGTTATCTGTGCCTTGACACTGGGTGAATTGTGAAAGCTTTGTCTGAATTCCTCACGTTCTGCATGGAGGGCAAAAACAGTTGTTACCCGGAGCAGCTGATGCTTTGTGACTTCTGAAAGCATTTAGAGTGCAGTCAAAATGGGGTCATTTGTGTTTATTTGGAACTCCATCAAGTCAGGGGAGGAATGATAGGCTCTCATGGAACAAAATTCAAGGTTAGCCTTATGGCGTTTCTGCTTCTGATATCTGAATAACTCAGCTCTGTTTCTTCTGGGGTCTTTTTGGTATTTTTAGGCTGCAGGTTGGTCTATCCAGCTGATTGAAGCAGATCAAGGAAGTAATGAAAACACAGTTGGTTTTTGCAACGCAGTGGAGAAGTAAGTAATGAAAAAACTGTATTCGGCTAACTGTCACATTTCACTTACTGACACTAATTGGACTGGTTATCCCTGTGTATTGTGTAAAAACCACGAAGGAACATTAATTAAAAAAATATTTTCTCCTTTAACTGTCTGCTTTATTAGTGATAAGTACATTTAACTCTTCACTGTTGATGGCTTATAGTGTGTGAAACTTCCCATCCTTTTTCTGTCATTGTCTTGGGAAATATTAATGCCTGTGTAACTCTGAGCAGGAAAATAAGAGTTGGAGGAGCTGATTGAGAACAGAATTGCTACATAGTGTCATGATGAAAAGTGAGACTTAGCAAGTGACAAAACCTACGTTAATTATATTTTACCATTACACTTAATGGCCCGACTTAATGGGATAGAACATTTTTTACTTTCTTAATCTTCTGCAGAAAAATAAATTGTGTTGAAATCCAAGCACACTAAAAATTACAAGTATTTAGACCATCTGTGCAGATTGATTTTTCTTTTGTATATATTCACTGATCACACTGTCAAGTTGTTAGCACAAGTGCATGCCTTTCCCCCCTGGAAAGTGGTTGGAAAATGGAATCCTGATTTTGTTATTAGACTTTAATGAATTGATTTTATTCAAGGTCAGCCAAGGCTGCTTCTCTTAAAAGAAAAAACCCAAAACAACCCAACCAAAAAACCCAGTTTGATCTTGCACTGAAATTAAGAGTGAGTATATTATGTATTCAAAGGGGGTGGATGGTCAGCTTCAAAACACACTCAGTCACATGTCTCAGTTTCCTTTTCCACTGTTCATCAGGCTGAACCCCAACCCAATTCTTCTACCAGGAGATGCATGAAGGCACATTCCACATGACTGCTTTCCTCCCAGCTATTTGGATTTTTTTTAATGTCTAAACATTCTAATCATAGGAAAATATTTATATTGATTTTTGAATAGATGACTTTGTTTACAGGGCTAAAAAGAGAAATACTAAGAAGACATTCTTGTTTCGCAGGAACTTGTTTTGCGCGTGTCATGAGCAAATACTCTGAAAAAAGAAAAGAAGAACAGCTTTTGCTTTACTTATATGAAATAAGTTGAGAAACATTTTTAGGACAAAATGTCACAGCAACCAAAAGACCAAAAAAGTCATAAATTTTCAAATAACTTACATACTCAGTCTTCCCAAATGAGCATCCTCCCAGTCCCCAGTGAATCTCAATTGCTGGCAGTTTCATATGTCAGAGGCAGGATGTATAATTCAGACTCTGTGTCATGCGTTCTGGCAGCTCCAGCTCGTAGCTCAAATAGAAACCCATCGTGTTTTTCGCTAGGTAATACTTGCACAGGTAGCAGTCTGCAGTTGAAACATTTGGTTGTACACAATTATAAATTAGTCTTCAACAGCCCTTTCTCAGGTTACTGCTGCAATTACGAACACAGCTGTAGTGAACAGTCATCCCTGGGTGGCTTCAGAGCACATCCTAAAGCGAGTTTCAGGCCAGAAGATGCCAAGCTGACAGTCTCAGGGTTCAGTGCTGCTAAATGCAGAGCTCCTCCACCTCTCAGTGTCTTCAAGCATGTGCTTTGCACTGCAGAGAAACACACCACGTTATGAAATGCTGTGAACCAGCAAATCCCTATAAATGTCAGTACTTTCCGTACACGCTGAGGTGTTGCAGCACAGAAAGCAAGTAGCACGAGATTTGATTTGCGTAATGTTTGTACAGTACTTCATTTATGCTTTGGAAGACACCAGCTTTCAAAGTTTTGCAATGTTTTGCCCACCTGCTCAGGCCAGAAGCTCTTTAATCACGTGGAAATAGTAGATGGCCATAAATGAGCAACACTCTCGGAAACTGAATGGGGTTTTTATCTGAAAAGCCTGAAAAGCAAATTTGTTTCCCCACATTTTGCTAAAATATGAGCAGTGTGTGGGTAGGGAAGGAGATGAGGAGATGATTTGCTTAGTTTTGGAATGACTGCCAGTAAGCTGAGGTGATTCATGCCCTGTGTGTGTACATAGCCTGGTAATTTGATGCTGGATAAAAGGTAGTGAAGTTTCATTTTATTCAGTCCTTGGCTTTCTTGCAGAAACATGTTACAGGGGGAAAGCTGTACCTTGTGCACAAAGAAAATAGACTGACACCAACTACACAGGTCACCCAAACAGCTTCTGTAGTGTAATAGTTTCTAACCATGAATATAAATCTACCTTGTACTGGAGGTACTTTTGTCAAGCCTCATTTCCTCCCACCCCACTGAAACATCAAGCCCCGTGGCTTTTCATAAGAAATGGGCTGCTTCTACTGGATTATTAATTTCAGAAGCCTAGACTCTTTTATTTTTTTCCCTTCTCATGCTGTAGAAATGCAGGGCACGAAAGAGTAGCTCACATGGTTGTTTAAGAGACTTGGGCAGCAGCTCTGAGGTAACACAGTAGTGAAGGCTTTTATGTGAGAGAGCCAGGGTTCGAAATACACTTACCAGAGACATTATAAAGCGCTCCCAACTCAGAAGCTACAAAATGCTGCGCGAACTAACAAACAAAAGAGAATGCAGGACGCTTAGTACAGGATGTTTGGGTTTAGCTGCTAAATATTCAGGCCAATTAGTGAAATGTAAAGCTTCAGCTGGTACAATAGGTACCCTTACCTGCAGCTGCGGAGTGTATTTGCTTAAAAAGCAAGTTTAATCCCAGATGACAGACATAATACCTGTGCCCAGTGTTCATTAGGAAATGGGACCTCAGGAGGAATTCTTTTTTGCAAGTCTATGGTAATTGAAAGGAGGAGGGGCAATATATTTTATAGTTAATGGTATATCAGAGGGACTCAATGACTGTAACTGTTATTGCACTCTACAGACTTTTACATAAATACCCAGGGTTTTAGTAATGAGGATGTCAGATTGGATTTGAGAGAGTTGTGGAAATAGACACTCCTTAAGATTTTGCATAGGAAGCATGTTCCTGTATTCATTTTGACCAGATGTCCTAGTTGCAGCTGTCTGTGCATGTGCTCTCAGTTAGTCCTGAGTTAAAACTCTGTTATTTAAGTACATATTTGAGCACTATTATTTCTACTGAGCTCAGTGCACACTGAAGTCTCTGTTTAAACTCTCAGTTTCACTGAGGTCAAGCTCAGCAGTGGTTTTGTCAAGTTCATGAAGATTTTGCTGATGGTTTCCCTAAAAATAACAGATGTAGTTATGTGTGCTGATGTGCAGTTATCCTGCTAATGTATGAAAACAGAGTTTGTGTTGCTACCATTTCTCTCCACGGGATTTTACTCCTAACAGCTCTCTGTGTATTATCACATGTATCTTGCAGAATTTTTGCGTTGCTTTTAGAAGAAGCCAAAAATGCACACCTATTTAAACATAGTTTCTTCACATGTTCTTTTCAGAATCAGAAATGCCTATCCTGCTTTTGATTTGAAGACAAATACTGGGAAAATCTGGAGTATTGCAACAAGGTTCCCAGAGCATATCCTTGGTGGAACAAAATTCAGAATCAGCATTTGGATGGATTTTTCACCACATCCTCTACTTCTTACACAATGTGGTAAGTGATTGAGGTTATTTACAGGTCTGGGGTAGCACACCAGTCATCAAATGAAAGGAGAAACTCCAAGTAGATGGAAAGAATAAAGGAGAATTATTAAGAATTGGAACAGTTTGCCCGTGAAGTTTGTGGAGTCTCCAGGCTTGGAGATTTTTAAGGTCCTACAAGACAAAATCCTGAACAAGGTGGTCTGAATTCAGTGTTGACCCAGCTTTGCAGGGAAAGAGGTTCTTCCCAACCTAAATTATTCTGTCACTAATGACTATGAGAAGCTGCCACTGCTCCTGTGCATCCTGTATCTGTGATTAATGGGAGAATTTTTAATTCCAGCTCTAGTAATTTTTATCTCTGCAATATATTCAAAAATAATTTAAATCTTATTTCCCTTTCTCTTCCTGTGCTGCTTAATTAAGTGACAGTCTTTTTTGTCTTTTTTTTTATAAACCATTTCTTCAGTTTTCAAGGAATTATTTGACTGTAACAGCCTGAGTATTAGTTATGCTAAACTTGTTTAGACTAGGTAAGCAGTAAGGTTAAAGTAGGGGAAGGGAGTACTCTTTTTTGCCCCATCTAATATAAAATATTATTCAGTTAGGCAAGGACATTTGGCAGAGTAAGGAAAGGAAGATGGGTCTACAGAGTGGAAATGAGTGATACTAGCAAGTTTAGGATTTTTTCCAATGAGTAAGCTGAAAAAAGTGCACGTCACAATTTTAATTCAAGATTCTGTGCCGCTCTTCATTTTCTGGACTGTATAAATTCAGCCAACAAGCACTGCAGTTTACATGTCAAACCACCTGAGTTGCTTAAAATGGTGAGTTCTCAGAAGGCTAAATGTTTAAAACTGGTAAAACCAGTAGAAAAACATGTAATTGAAGTGTCTTTTTGAGGAAAAAATACCCCAGTTTTGCAAAGAAAATGAACATTTTCAGAAGGAGGTCTTGAATCCATTCACACATTTGTTTTTCCCTGGGGAAAACCAAACCAAAACAAAAAGCAAGCTAGGGTAACCTACTCGGTTTTAGTTCAGCTTTGTTTCTGTCATAACCCCCTCCCCTAGAAATGCCAGTTGTTCTCTGAAGTTTTCCCATCCCCTTCAACTTAAAACCAGATTTACCAGACATGTTTCTAGATTGTGCAATTGTTCTTTTCCATTTTTGATCAATTCTCCTAGAATGGACAGAGAGGAAGCGTACCGGCAAGTGTTGGAAAATGGCTTAAAAAAACTGAAGTAGAACGGGAGAAAATTCTCAAAATGCTAAAGCATTTCTGAACAGCAGGTTGTACAAACTGACATAGAACTTCCTAATTTATAGGGATTATGTATATTTTTATACTATTACACATGTATAAATAATATATTGCATATAAAAAATACATTAGAGTATTAATTTACTTCTTTGTTATGGTTAAAAGGCTGTGCACAGCAGAAACAACACCAAGTAACATTCTGAAGCCTTTTTGTGGCTACAGAGTCAACTTTTGCATCATTGGAAATGTACCAAAATGTTCATCAGGAAAATGAAAAAGAAAAAAAAAAAAATTGCCATTTGTCTGTTCCTTTCCTCCTGGGAATATTGCTCATCTCTTCTTCATTCCAACTGCCCAACAAATTGCTCATTTCCTCTAAATGAACATAGATTCCATGTCAGGTAGAATATTTGAAGCAAAATTTAAAAAAAAAATAATAAAATCAAGTGTGTCTTGATCTAATTCCTCTTGATGGAGCTAGTCTGCAGCAGTTGTTAGGAATTGTAGAAAAAAAACCCCTTATTTTCTTTGCTCAAGTATGTAGCCTGGAATTCTCTAGCAAGCTACTATTAATTTTCCTTGCTATCTTTATTTACAGCTGGCTGTATCACTCACGACTTAATTGTAGAGATCCTCCGCTGCACAAATCAATACCCAGCCCAGGAGGAATGCCTTCTGAGTGTTTGTGGGTCTGATGAATTCTTACAAAAGTAAGTAGCTCATTAAGCCGCGAGCCGTGTAAACAGAACCACGGGGAGAGGTAGGGTATCAGGTTGCAAACACTTCACCTGTAGTTTCCGAAACTCCTGAAACACGTGGTGCTCGTGTTCTGCAGAGAGGACGGTGTGCTCCAGAGCAAGGATTCAGACCCTGGCTCTTTTATGGAAGCTTTGTGCAGCCTTTAATCGTTTGTTTGACTCCATTGTCCTTCTGGTCTTTCTCGTCTGTAATACAAGGATGCTGCTATCTCCTCTGTCTCACATAAGCAAATCCTCAAAGGGGGAAATCACTAAAGAGAGGAGAAACTGTATTATGCAGCTGCACAGCAGGTGATTTTTCTTCATATCCAGTTGCAGTAGTAGCAAAGCAAATGATGTCATCACTGTGGTGCTGAATGCAAGTTAAACACACACTAAACATACAAGCAGGTCTTTATGAATGCGTGTAGCTTACAAGCAGGGAAGTAAATGCCCTGATTCCCTGATTAATCCAGGTAAGCTCTTGTGGTGGTTGAAAGCACTACTGGACTCAGCTAGTTGCTTTTTTGCCCTCTGGCAGCTTAAATTCAGGTGTCAGCCAAAGTGAGCAGATTCTGTGTTGAAGCAGCTGAAGTGCAGGCACTTGTCAGCCGTGCTGTGTGGACTCTGGCTTTCAGCAGGAGACGGGGAGTTGGCAGTGTTCTGTGGTACCGTGTCGATCTGGCACTGCAGGAATCACAGCTCATCTGTTAGAGGTGCAAAACGTGTTAGATAAAACAGTATATGTCTGTAATTGAAAGGGAAGGTTTGAGAAGCAGTCATATTTACAGTAGAGTGTAAAAATTACCTGAAGTAGCCCAGAGCAGATCAGGTCGATTAATGAAAGTAACATAGTTGTGAGAGCAAGTGTCACGCTGTGTAAAGCACCTTTGTTCTGAATCCAGCTTGAACACTTCTACCCTTACACAGGTACACAGGCCAAATGTTCAGATGTTCATAGTGAACTACATTTGGCAACTAAAGTTGCCAAGATTGCCACTTCAACATTTCTAAGCCCACACTTCTCTCGTTCCAATCTCGGTAAAGCAGGGGCTGGAACAGCAGAGTGCTGTGTTAATCATTAGAATACCAGAAGCACCAAGCAGAGAACCAGGTCATACATAGATTTCTTAGTTACAGAAGAGGGCCAGGGCTTTTTTTTAATCATTTCTTTCAAGATGCTCTTCTGATTTTAAAAAGGATTTGCTAAAAAATGGAAATAATGAACCATTGTATTGAGGGTGAGCTCAGTGCAGTATGTGCTAAAGAGTTTTGTTTCCATTGTTGGGGAGAATGCATCAATAGCAGACTGTTTAAATTCCTGCACTTGCAGAATCTCTGCACGTCTCATTAGAAGTGAAACAAGGTCAATAATGTTCTCAGCTTTCTTACTTTGCTCCTTCACTGTCACACACGAAGCACCGAGCTGCACTTCTAACTTCAGCAGCTTGTAATTCTATATTATGCTGTTAAATTCAGCTCCCTTTCTTCTGCCCTTTCAACAGAACCGCGTATCTGAAATTTGAAACCCCAGGCCCTAAGGATCCCTTGGGTAGTTTAACACGGCCTGAGGAGTTGCCTGAGGGTGAAATTTTTCCTATGTGTGGGCTATCTTTAAGTGCAAATTGGTTTCCTCCCAGTGTTGCTAACAGAGTGATTTGATGCACTTGTGCGCAGTTCTTCCCCAGAAAAGTATTTGGACTCTGTTCACGGTTGAATTCCAGTAGAAGTTCCCCAAGTTCTGAGACAGCAAAAGGAACACATACTCTGCTGCTCCTGCTGTACTGTAATCCAGGAAAAAACCTGAAGTGAAGCCAAAAAGGTGATTTGATGAATTGTTCTCAGAACAGAATGGTTTAGTGAAGCAGACAGCTTTGTCAAGATTTGTCAAAAGCTTTCATTTAGTGTTATATTGGATTGTATTAATGAGCACTTCACCCCGCCTCCTGCAGAAGCACCTGAAAGACTTGATGGTTTCTAGGATCCATTTAGCTTTGAATGAGACGGGGAAGAAAAAATACCTGTGTGCTAATGACCATTACACTCAGCACCAGCAGATTTCATCATCTGTTATTCCCTGCCTGCGTAGAGATCCTCGGGCTCGCATCCTGCCTGACTCGTAAGCAGAATATCAGATTTCAAATACCCAGATTTTAAAGGTATCAGAAGATAGCATGTAGACTGCAGGTCAGTCTGTAATTAATAGAGGCATCTGTGGAATTCTGATCTGGGATCTCATTTGGTTTCTGGTCTTTAAGTTCATTGTGTGTACTATGGGAAACCTGGCCTTGCTGCAACCTGCAGGCTTGCTTTTTCATCCCATCAAACAAACCTTGATGCACCTTTAAATCTTGCTCTCACACTTTCCTATCTTTCCTTAGATTTAAAATGGATACACCTAAATATGATTTTATGATGCCTTTCATGAAAAATATTATATAAAGTGAATTAAATTGTGCTTAAACACCTTGTGTCAAATAACTCCTGTCTCTTAATGCCAGCAGCCAGCCAAAACCAACCCTTCTCGTGTGTCAGCAATGAATCAGTCCTCCACAGGCCACAATCTCAGGGCATCCTCAAATGCCTAATAAAACAAAACACATAGATGTATACAAGAAATGGACTTTTAAAAAAAAAATCTTTATTATTTAATTGATGTGTATGCTAACAATAGGTTGCAGTAATGTAGATCCACAACAGAATGTAGTACAAGAACACTTATTAGCTTTATTTCCAAACATCCTTTTATTCTAAGGCGTCAGAGTATTTAAAGTTCCATCCACACTCTCACATGGTATATATAATTTGCACAGCTACCTTACTGCTTTGCAGTTCAGCCACCACAGTGAGCAGGGGAATGAAATTGAAAAATCTAAATGCTTATCTTTTCTTCTGACATGCTTGCCTCTGACCTTATTGAAGACATTTTTTTTGCCTTACTAATTCTGTTCTCCAGGAATTGAAACCTAAATAAAAATTGGTTTTCACTCGAAGTGAAGTTTAAGCTATTAATTATAGACTGACAGAGACATAATCATGCAGATTGAAATCATAAGAAGCAAGCACCTTTAGATGAATATGTTCTTTGTGAAAAATAAACTTAATTTGCTCTTGTCACCACAGATTAAGTTTCTCATTCAGAGATACTGCTTAGCTGAGTTACTTTAAAAAATAGTCTGATTGAACTGTGTTAGGATTTGGAGCTTATAGCACATCAGAGAACCTTGCTGTGGGGAAGCAAGCAGTGAGGGAGTCTCAAGAGACAGGGATTTCCCCTTTCTTATATTTAGATATTTTGTTGAGACCACAGGCAAGTCACTTGCACCAGTCATTACCACATCTCCTAATGACAAAGACTACGCTTCTCTCCATGGCATTCTCATCAGAGCTGTACTCTCCATATAATTTCAGCAAAAAAATAAGAGGGAAAATGTGGAGTTAACAAGGTTGTAACACTTTCATTTCTGTTTCCTTTACAGAGCTCAGAGTGCTGTAAACCAGTTACTAATAATCGTGTTATCCTCCAAAGGGGATATATTACTTTTGTCTTAGTAGTACTGGTAGCAAATCTGCCTGGGGTACAGCTCAAAGGTAGTTTGTCAATCTGTGGCAAAGCTACGCTTCTATTTCTTGTAGTTCACTTTTCATTTAGACCAGGTTTCCACATTATTTTTTCAAGGCATTAATCCATTTTGTCTAGTCCCTTGTGTAACAATAGCTGTCAAAACTTTTCTCTTCGTATTTGTGCAAATTAAATCCATTCACGAAGTCAACTGCACGGCCGCTTCTGCTTGCAATATTTCAGTCAGCACTGCTGTGTCAATAAAGGCTTTGCTGATGGATAGTATCTGCTTGACACAGCAGAAGCTAACACAAACCACTAATGTAAAAGCAGTTATAACAACAAAATTAAGTTTCTCTTGGTGTAGCTTGTTTTGCCTGGAAGCATGGTGACATGGAAAAACTACGCTAGGAAAAGACAGTTTTTATGTAGCTGTGGTACAAGGTTGTTATTTCATAGGAGGGCAGAGCTCTTCTGTACTGGTACAGCTATACCAACTCCTGCCATTGGCATTGCAACAGGAATCTGTACCCTGCAGGAAGCAGCAAAAGGCGACTCAGGACTCACAGATGTGCCTCTGTAATATTCTTGTTACTAGGCCTGGCTAGAGACTGAGAATGAGGCAGAATGAAAAGAGTAGGAATAATGGTGAGGCATAAAGTAAAAAACATATGTTGGGGCAGTTCTAAAATGTTAAGGAGACTTCCCAGTGTGACCTTTTAGGAGGCTCTCTGGCAGTCACACTGCTTTCATTGTGGAAAGAGTCTGTGCCAGTTCATGGCCTCTTGCCTGGACTGCTGCTCTTTCCCACCATGGGGAGCACAGCCTGCAGCTTGCACTGCACTAAATGTATTCCTCCACCGAAGGATCTGGAGATCGTGGTGGAGTTTGTCATTACGGTCATGAGGCAGACATGATTAGGGGAAATGAGGAGAGGAAGAACTTCCAGGAAAGCCACAGGTAGGCAGAACGCAGAGATGAGCTGAGGAGCCACAGAAGAGAATGCATGCATTGGTACAGTCCCAGGAACTGGGAACTGGTCACTTGGACTTTGGCTTTGAAAAGGGATTTGAGAAGGGTTTAGCAATGACAGGGATATGCTTTCCATCAGTACAGGTATTTTGCTGTGTTGGTGTTCACTTCTCCCACTCTTACATCTGTACTTTACGCTCTTGAAATCAAGAAATTTTGCAACTGTATGGAGGTGCTATCAGAGCTGATCCTTGCTTTAGATATTTTTGTCAGATGGAAATGAGTTTGTCTCTAGTTTAATATGTTTGTTTAAAAAAAGAATCCTATATACACATTTACAGCTTTTGTAACCTTAATGGAGAGTCTGTATTTTACTTAGCTACAGTGTAGTGTGAGTGCAGAACATTTGCAAGATGTATAAATTCTCTGTAATTGTGCTGAATGGCAGTTACATTTAAGTTTATCCATTCATTTATGCTGAAGACTTCTGCTGCCATGTGAGAGATGAGTTTCATCTAAGTCACACTTTCCATGATTTATTCATAGGTGAGCATTTTGGTTTGATTTTGGTTTTTTTTTTTAAACTAAATCCAGCCATTTTTATTCAGACATTCCATCAAAAGCCCTTTTAGCTAGAAATACAGTTTACATTTAAATTCTGAGCTTTTCATGACCCTTGACAAGCCAAAAAAAAAAATCATCTTTCCTTCATAGCCCAGGGAGCTTTGAAACAACTTGCCATGCTGTAAAACCGTATAAATATGGAATATCTCTTTTTGTGCTTCTGTGGCTGAAGGCTCAACAAAGCCTCCTGAATCTAATTGAACACACACCAAAGTTGTAACTGATGATGCATACTTACTTGTTTTGGTGATGAATTTACCCTTGTAAAAATCGTTGTTGTTTTTCCTACCCATTAATCCCAAAGGACTTTTTCAAATGTAAAAGGATGTTTGCCTCAACTCTGAAATAATTTTTTAATTATTTCACCTGTTTAAAACAAGATGTGAAGGGGAAAAAAATGAAATTATTTTTGTTCCAAGTAATTTTAAGAGCGACAAACCAAGGCTGTGTTGTTCTAACTCAGAAAAAGTTGCCAAGAGTGGTAAATCGAAAGAGGCAAATAAAATTAAGGAATTCACCTGTCATGGGCTGCTGGATCATCTTTAACCAGCAGCTTAGTTTGTAGGAACCACTCTAGCTGAGTGAGTCTGACCTTAGCTGGCACGTGTTTGAGAAAGAAAAAGATAAACTCTGCTTTTACCACCTCTGTGTGAGCTGCACAGGGTGAGAAGTTTTGACTTCTTTGAGAATCAAGGTTCTCCTGTTTTGATATACGTGATTTTCAGACCGACAGCTAATATTTGATTTTTGAGTTGGGTATCAGACACTACAAGTCATTCTGCAGTGGTGCATTCATAACCAGGATACTGCACTAGTCTGGGTTTGAAGAATATGCATAAATAATCTCAAGGTTTGGGAGCACGTGCAGGTGGTTAAGGATATTCTTCCTCTGTGCCCTTGTTGTTCTGTTACAGAACTTAATGGTCAATGATACAACTAAGAAATTATTATTTGTTGTGCTAGAAAACATGTCAGAGCCAACCCCATCAATTTCCACATAAATAGGTGCCAAGAACTGGTTTTGTAGTCTTCTTTGCACTTAGAACTTAGTCTACTGGTGGTTTTAGGAGAGGTAGCAAGGAAAAAAGAAGGAAGTGGCAAGCAGAGATAACAGTTTATTTGTTGTTGTCCCCCAAACTGCAGCAATTGTACTTTGGGAAGCCATGAAAGTCTTCGCAAGGCAACCACCTGCATTCAGCTTCAACTACACCACGCTGGTAATTTGAAGCAAAATTTGGCTCGAACAGTAAGTAGCCTTTTTTTTCTTCCCCTTTCCTTCAGCATCCCTGAAGGAAAGAAATTCCAGAAATCCTTTTACATAGCAACCTGCAGTAATAATCAAAGAGGGATCATTTGCTTTCCTGAGAGTGCATACATTATTGCTGAACTGCAGTTGAAATGTCCTGGGGAGCATTTGTGCTTTGCTTCTGTACTTACATCTAGTGAGCAACTGTAGAGAACACGCGACTGAAAAAGACCAAGGGTTACTTTTTCAAAAAAAAATATCAGTTTTGTCAGAATTTAATCCTGTTTTATTTCAGGTGGTTAAAAATTTCTTACTTTTGATTTACTTCCAGCCCAAAGTTTGCAGTCCAGCAGAAGATCTGCTCTGGGCAGTGTTCACTGGCAGTGTGTGGTCTCTGTTCACAGATAGTACCAATTACCTGCTTTGCTTGGGTCTGATAATAGCCTGAGTCTGTCAATGTATGGGTCAGATGACAGATGTCTGACAAAAAAGAGCAGGGGCTTTCTTTTCATATCTGTTCTGTCAGAAGGAAAACATAAGTGAAACATCAAGTTCAATACAGCATCTTACCCGGACCATTACAAAAGGACTATAATGAGGTCAAATATATATATGTAATATTTAGCTATAGATAGATAGATATAGATATTTAACATTTTAACCAGTTTATAGATAAAAAAGTTATTTACCTTCTCTAGGTCAGCATCCACTACTACGGTTCTTCAAAACTGGAACCAAATGATATGTTTAGGAGTCTCTTAGGAACCTTCAGAGCTTGTCTCTGTGCCCAACTCTACACCAAGGGCACCTGGAGGCTGCCCTCATGACTTTTGCTTACCTTGCATATCACTGCTGAATTCAGGTTGCATAGTTGAAAACATCTGGCTGTACATGCAAGTTACTATTATGTTTAATAACCAATATAAGTGAATACCTCTCTCTCTTTTTTTTTTTTTTTTTTTTTTTTTTTTTTTTTAATACCAGGCACCTTTTGAACTTTGGCCAATAACTAAATATTCACAATTCCTTTGTAATAGGAAAAAAATAATAAGGTGAATACTTGTTTTCTTTCCTTTTGTGGGAAGTCGGCATTCTATTATGAAGTATTCAGAGCAGGAAATTTTCTTCAGCTGGGCAGTTACAAGCAAGAAATTTGGCCAGGGGCTTTACATGGAATTGCATTTCTTTCAGCTAGTGGTGACCTTTAATTAGATCTTGTTTTTTTGAGACGTTAGATTTATCAGCCCTAGCACTCTTTGAAATTCCAGGGAATGCTCTGCCTATCCAAGAAATCCATTTTTTTTCAGAGTTTCAGGTGTCCCCACATTCTGATCATCTCAGGAAGGCATTACTCTTTGTAGTGGAGAGGCAGTAAAAAGTACTTCCAGGTTTCTAACAAGAGCCTCACTTGCTTCCTGAAAAGGATTTTTGAACTAAAGCAGACAGGAAGCGATATTTCCTGAGAGTTCAAAAACTTTTTTTTTTTTATTTTCACATGTATCAGTGTTAATATTTTGCCAGACATAATGAATTAAGCATTAACATTGTGAGCATAACCACAGTCGAGAGAAGTCAGAGGCCCATCATGATGAGAAGGTGGAGACTTTTCCCTTATTTAAATATTTGTGACTTTCTAGAGGGATTGTCTAGTTCAGGCCATTAGAAAACATTCAGCATCTCAAAGAATTTGTGGCCCCTCCAATAGGGTTTAAGCAGGAAGGGTGACATTTTAAGAGCTCCTCAAGTGAATTATTGATCACCCCTTTACAGTGACAGACACGGCTCTGAAAGCTCCAGGCCATGAAGTTACTTCGTGTTCCTAATAACAGCAAAGAGCACGAGCAGCTCTCGAGGTGGAATAAGTCACAGAGTTTTCCCCCAGCTCCAGGGCGTGCTTGTGACAGGGCACTGGTACGGAAAGGAGAGGTTCTGCTCGCAGGCAGGAGTGTCAGCAAGTCTTTCAGGACCAGAAGAAAACCTAACAGAGAAGACAGAGAAGCTGCAGTGTTTCTTTCACTCTGGATCTAGTTCTATACATTTCTTTAGGTGTACTGAAACCTGCTTGATTCACACTGAATTCAAGGATCTGATTTAGTCTACGCTGAGCTCACAGTTAATTTTGCTGTTGACGTTACCTAAAACATGTGGCTGTAAAATGAATTGGAAAGTCAAAGACTTAGAGTCAGGTTATGGGGAAAAAAAAATTCCTTCCCTCAGAATTCATATAAAAAGACGCAAAAATTATGCTTTTAAAAACCAAAATAGGCAGAAACTTTGGGATTTTAAGATTCTTCAGTTATTTTAGACACTAATGCATGTATGAAACTACTGTTTATTTTTGTAAAATAATATGGTCTTGAGGAGAACTTCACCTCTGATCTAAACGATCCTTCTAAATTTTGAAATATGGAATATGTTTCATTATAGAAGTCTCCACTAAGTTTGTAGTTTAACTAATGTCATAAACACCTGAATATCTTGACAGATCATGGATACAATAATCATCCATATGTAATCAGATAGTAAATAATTCACGTGCACCCACCTGTTGCTGTAGTCCATCAAATCCTCTTTGGATCCTATCAATCACAGATATGTGATTCTTTACAGGCTGTGTGGTCAAACACCAGAAATGGGTTTCCAGACAGGTAGCTGATGCCTCGTGTCTATCAGTCCCTTAAGAAGAGGCATTCAGACAATATCCTTCATAATGGGCTTTTCATTCATGGTCAGCCCTGAAGAGGTGAGGTAGTTGGACTATATAAAAATTTTAGGTCCCCACCAGCTAAGCTATATTCTCTCTCCCCTCCATTGCGTCCTGTTCCATTGCGTCCCGTTCCATTGCGTCCCATTCCATTGCATCCCGCTCCACTGCATCCCGTTCCATTGCATCCCATTCCATTGCGTCCCATTCCATTCCATCCCGTTCCGTTGCATCCCGTTCCGTTGCATCCTGTTCCATTTCCTTGTGCCCCTCTTGTAAATTGGAATGACACTGACCAGCTTCCAGTCGGCTGGGACCTCCTCAGACTGCCGGGACCTTTGGTAGAGAACTGAGGGGATCCAGCCATGAGATCAGCTAGCTCCTTTAGTGCTCTGGAATGAATCCCACCGAGGCCTTGTGGACTTAGAAACATTCTTTGGTCATGAAACGCATGTCCCAGAAAGGACCATGCAGTTTATTGGATGAAGCAGAAGAAGGGATGCTGAGAAGCCGAAGTCATTCAGTGCCATTCTGTGGTTGCAAAGGGGCAGCAGGGCCAGCCAGGTGCTCACCTTCTCTCAGTGGGGTCACCTCGTGTGAGGCTGTGGGAGCCTGCTGGGAATGGGCGTTGGAGGGCCCTGGAGCCCCTTCCAGGGCACTCTGGGTCTCCACGGGCCTGCTTCTGCCGGCCAAGCGCTGCTGGTCGTGGACTGCCTGCATTACCCGTAGCATCACTGCGGTGACTGGCCGCAAGCCCCTCTCCGTGGCCACCCTCCTCTGCAGGCGGGCGGACGGGCCGATGGCGCACTCCTTGTAGTCGCTGTCCCCTCGCACGGAGTGCAGCAGCTGCTCCATGGGCTGCCTGCACACGGGGCAGTTGTCTCTGGCCCTGGCCCACTGCTGGATGCACCTGAGGCAGAACTTGTGCATGCAGTAGGTCACATAGGCCGGCCTCTTCACGGGTCCCAGGCAGATGGGGCACTGGGAGTCTTCTGCTGCCTCCGGCGGTCCTGCCTGGGGCGGCTGGCTCAGGCTGCCATCGCTCGCCGCCGAGCTGCTCTGCCCCGTGTCTTCTTTGGCAGTGGACGCCATGTCCTGCCAGGAGAGATGTGCAGGGTGCTGGAGCTTGTCTGGCAGGAGGGGCTTGCCCGGGATGTTGAGCCACTCCCTGTCGCCAGCGCTGCAGCACCGGGTGTCACACAAGCAAAGGAACCGAGGCTGCCCTGGGGGGGAATGGTGGAAATGCCCAGGTCCTTCAAGAAGGAAAGCCTCCCAGCTGCCCAGGGGGAAGTTTTCACCTCCCAGTCCCCCTCTGCTGCTGAGAGTGCACCTCCTGGGTGCTCACTGCCTGGATGTGCTAGGGCTGGGAAAAATCCTGGGCTGACCCAGCTGGCGCAGAATGCTGGGTCATCTGTGACATTATAACCCATTGCTAGGTGAATCCATCATCAGATTGGATCCATAACTGGTGATGTCATAATCCAGCTGATGCACTAGATGATTGCTCTAGATCCCTGAAAAATGAACTGCGTTCCTTTCTCTTCTCTTCTTCCTTCTTTCCCTTTCTTTAATACTCTGGAATGAATCCCACCAAGGCTCTGTGGACTTAAGAACATTTAACTGCTGCAGCCGACCCCTTACAATTCCAGTGTCCAGAAAGGGAAGGTCACTGTTGCTGTAGCTGTGCTCCTCCAGCTCAGAGGACTGGAGAGCCCGAAGTTTATTAAAGACTGAGGCAAAACAACCATTGAATGCCTCTGCTTTTTCTTCACAACTATTTGCCAGGGGCCCATCTTCATCACGTATGGATCCGATGTTTGCCTTGGACACCCACTTGCTACTGACATACTTAATAAAATACCTTATTTTCTGGCACAGCGAAAGCTGGTGGAAGAAATACCCAAGTCCCTCAAGAGGCAAAGCCTCTCAGCTGCCCAGAGTGCTGTTTCCCCTCGCAGCTCACCTCTGACTCTGCATCATCTCTCCCTCTGGCCCACCTCAGTGTGAAACCGAAGCAGAAAATGGATGTACACCCTAGGCCACGTTGTCGTCCTTCTTCATGTCTCTCATGTAGACAGGGCACTGGAATATGCTGCTGCCTCCACTCTCCCTGCCTGGATTCAAGCACATCCCATTCCCCCTCTGAATCTAATTTAAAGTTCTATTTTCAAGTCCAGCTAGCTTGTTTTCCCGAACGCTCTTGCCCCCACTGGTACCTGTATAGTACCACCCAGTGTAACATGAAATATTCACCAAGTAAAATTTCAGATCAAAATGTCCTGAACACGACTGAGAACATGCTGACTTTGGAAAATGCCATGTAAACCTCTCCAATATACATTCTTCTTATCAGAATAATATATGTCACTGTACACCTTTCTTCCACAGTGTGGGGATGACCAAAGAAGGTTCTGTGTGAAGGAGCTGTTAGAAGACACTTGTGCCTGGAGACTGACTTGGTAAGCTGGTGTACAGCAGTATTTATGTTTGTAATTGTCCACATTTGTAGGGAGCCTCCTTGCTCCAAAGGACAATTCTGACAACTACTGGGGACAGGAAAAATACCAAAGAGATATACAATCGATTCAATATTTCAGACTTTTTTATTTTCAGATCTTAGTTATTGCTTAGCAAAAATCAATGTTTTTTGAATCTGTGGAATTTTTCCCAATTCTTTCCTTTTCATATCTCTGAAGTTTTCATTAGAGGTTTCATATCTCCCAAAGATTCCTGTGATTGAAGGTGTCATAATTTTCATTTGTGCATTGCTGTTAGAGAATTTTTGAGATTGAATACTGTAAAAATAATACTTTTGCTCTTCATCGTGACTATATTTTAACAGTTCAGTGATTTTTAAACCTTTTTTATTTCTTTTTTCTTTTTTTTTTTTTTTTAATGGAGGCTAACTATGATGAGCTTTTAACTTGGCAATCAAAGTGAAGCTGATTGTGAAGCCAGCCTGTGATGGACAAACACTAAATGAGATAGATTCCTCCTTCACCTTTGATTATATTCCATTTAGATAAATTCCACTTTTAGATAAAGAAGCTGTTGACACTTTTTGTGATGTTTTTCCTCACTGTGTTATAAAGTACTTTGCCAACAGTAGTAAACTTAAATGACACACCTGTCATTTAGCAGATGGAGGAAAACAGAGGGGTATTGACTCGTTTGAGGTGGGTATCTGGTGCTTACGGAGGACCCATCTGGTTTCCTCGGAGCATGGCCCAAATTTCCGTCCTGGTCCATGCTATAAAGAGATCAATAGAAGACGGGTATTTTATAGATGACAAGTGTATGAAATTTAGGAGCACTGAGAACGTCTGCAGGACAGGATCGTTTACTGCAGGTCCCTTTTCTCCAGGCTAAACAAGCCCGTCTCCCTCAGTCGCTCTTCATTAAGACTGTGCTCCAGACCCTTCCACAGCTCTGCTCCCTTCTCTGGACACGCTCCAGCACCTCAATGTCTTTCTTGTAGTGAGGGGCCCAATTCTGAGGCCTGAGGACAATCACCTGGAAGCAGCTCCCAGCAATTCCACTCAGCACAACTCTCTGGGCCCAGGCATGCATTTGGGCACTGTTCAGTGAGGCAGAATGGTGATAAACAGCATTTTAGAAGGGGAGCCTATCATTTCTCCATAGTAGGTGACTGAAAAATGAAAGCTGCAGGTACATGCTATGTACTAGTCATCCTCCTGCCATACAGACCAGCTGGGAGCTAAGACTGGCTCTCTTAAGTTGTTTGTGCTTTTCTTATTTCCTTTCCAAAACTCTTGCACCATATCATCTTGCTAAAAGCTAAAAAAATTGTCCTTAACATCAAAGAAGTACTAAATGTTCATGGGTTGGGTTAGGCTTGCCGTATTTATACACAGCTATAAAGATGCACAAGTATGAAGTATGCCTGTGTGATAAGATATGGGTATTATTAGTTATCTGGCAGACAAAGACTCAGGATAGCATTAGTAGAGGTATTTCAATCATTGTTACAACTTGCTGGATTTGTTTCCTATTAACGATGTAAAATTATGGCTACTTTATACCAAAAATTCTCCAGGGTAGAATAAACTGATGGAAAATATGCTAATTTTTTGAGCTAGCATTGTAATTTAGGGAATTATTCTGTAACCTTCATTTTGACCAACCATGCTAATAAACATGCTCACCTGTATGGAAAAAGACAACAAGGCAAGCTCGTATGTTCAGAAATATTTTCGAGCTGGGTAAGGCTGTGAAAAAGATGTTATACCAGAAGACTCGGTCAAAGCAGAGCGACAGCTTGTATTAGCTATGATTTAACAGGATTACAGGAGGAATTTCCAGGCAGCTGCTCCACACACAAACTGCCTGGCTAGATAAAGCTAGTGCAGATTGGAAATAAAAAGCTGTAAAGGCAAAACTACCTTTAGGAGGAAGTGAATAGTTGGCATCTGCAGGGAAATGCACTGTGGTGTTAGCACAAGGAAGGCCACCTAACTTTTCTCTATTCTGTGTTTATTTCAGTGCAATGACTCTCCTTTTCTTGCCATGCAATATGGATAATGAAAGTCTAACAATGTACCATGAAACCTGCACTTTGGGCCGTAGTTGCAGTTCTAATTCTGATTGCTCAGTTAGCTCAGCTAAAATACGTGAGGACCCACACAGTTTCTCTGTAAATAGTTCACATGCCTGGAAGCTCTGAAAAAATCAAAATACTTTTGGGACTTTCAGCTACCAGACTGCAACAGGGATGGAAGAGTGGAGGGAAATTCCTTTTAAGCCTGCTGAAGAGGAAGAACCTTAATAAAAAATGGGTGTGGGATTTAAGAGTACAATTAAAAAGCCAAGGATAAAGTGATAGAGAAAAATGAACAACAAAGAAAGAATGTAAATTGCAATTTCCATTTTTTCATATAAGCATGTGCAAACCCTAAATACGTCTGGTGGCCATCGAGGTGATAATGTGTCCCTTTTACTAATCAGAGGGCTAGGCAAGGTGTAAAACTGGGAATTAAGGTTTCCATACCTTTTCCTGATGATTTGACCCTACAGAGGAGGCTGACACAGGAAGATACCTTAGCAATGGTCTCACAGGCACCTGTTTTTGTTTTGTTCCAGCTGACAAACAAGCAACAGCAAGGATTTCATAGTGCTTGAAATATAGAAAATTACACAAATGCTTCTTAAAAGCAAAAATCTGATTCTGGTTATCTGTTGGGGATAACACTTGGAGCCTGTGGTTCTAAAAGGGTGAGATTTACAGCTGAAGCATCGGTTGAGGAGTTTAGTGTGGAGAGGTATTTGCTTCTCTTCATAATCCTAATTAATTTAGTGAGGCTTTGGTAAGACTCAGCAACCTGCCTGTACAAATTTTGTGGCAACTTCTGTAGCACGACAAAGGCGTGGAACCACGGAGTGGTGTATGCCTGTCTACAGAAGTAAAACAAATTCCCAGCTTCGGTAATGCTATGGAAAAGGCAGTTGCTGAAATAGCTGGGGTGTGTAAACTTGAGAACTGCATGCAAATTAAGTTTCATGGATTACGTAGCAACGCTGTCCCGTTTTATAACACACCTTTATACGTGTGACTTAGCCTGCACTTTTGAAGTGTAGAGATTTTCCAGACCTTGTGCAGATGCTTTATCTGATTCTCTGCGACTTAAGCCTGTGAAGTGATTGACAAAGAGGGCATTGAATCATAAAATCACATAGGTTGGAAAAGACCTTTAAGGTCATCAAGTCTAGCCATAAGAATGTAGCATGTACCTGAGTCCATCCTTCTTCAAGGTAATATTTAAGCACTTGCTTAACCGTAAAGAGCAAAATAAATGGGAAGTGAATTTCAATGGACACTGAAACAGCAAATCACTTGATGGAGTTCTTTAACTTGGGAAACTTGTTGCCTCATGTATAAATAGATTTTTGCATCTGTTCTTTGTAGCAAATGACTACCTAAAAAACAGGGACATCCAGGCTCAATTGCATGATGTCTACATAAACACTTGGCTTTATTTTATACTAACATAAAATCACTGTCAAATTACTGCAAATGTCTAGAATGGGGGGGGGAGGGGAGCAAACCCAAACTTGTTCTTTTTATCTAATTCTTATTAAATTGATGTTGTTTCCTTTTTTTCTCATTTCCAGGCAGAACCTTGTCTCTGTTATTATGAACTACGTAGGTCAAGTGGAATATCTGCTGCAAAATGAGGTATTTGTTCTCAGTTTGTTATACCAGAAAAGCATTACCTTCTACATGAAGGTATCTAATTATTAATCTGTCTTAGATGCAATTAAGGAAGACTTTTAATTAAGACAGCTTAATCTGACTTTGAAAGGATATAAATTCTCTTGATAAAACTTGGTTTGAGGTTAGGAAGAAAGTGCTACAAATTTAAAATATCAAAGGTGACTGTTTCTAAGTGTCAAGGAACTTGTAAATAAAACCAGGGTTGTTTAGGTTAGCAATATAATACTTGGAATTAGTAGAGGTATAATGCATTATATGGGTCTGCAAAATTTGTCCCTGATTTTGCAAACCCCTAAGCCTAATGTTTACATATTTAGGATATATATGCAAGCATGTGGTAGTCTGGAATACTAGGTTTAGGCAGAAAAAGTCCCAAGAGATTTATTTGAAAGCATTGTGGGCTGCCAATCGAATGCTACATGCTTAGAGGAAAAATCTTCTAGGAAATCCTCTCTGCTATCCAATGTTTTAAGGCCAAACATCCAAAGGACAAATTGAGTCATACCTTGGAAGAAACCACATGTTTATTTGATCTGACTTCCAAGCTGGCATCATAACTGATTTGATCTGACTTTCAAGCTGGCATGATAACTGATTTTCTAGGGCTTAAAAGTGGAAAGAAAACAAAAGATTTAGTAAAATCAAAGAATACTGATGTAGCATGGAGATATTCCAGTGCATCCCTTCCAGAGCTAGAACTCATTTTGCTAAATTATGCATTTTTTTGAAATGTATGTTACAACAAAAAATTATTATTTTGCTTCAGAACTCTGTCACCTACATTGAAGTTCAGATTTTAATCTCTCTGGATATTCTCGATTCATTAGTATTCCTATTTTGAATAGCCAGAAAACATACAAATTTTTATACATATATGCACATATCTAGAAATGCACATAAACATACAGACATGTACATGAATACATAAATATATATCAATAATATATATATAAATATATCAACTAATATAGATATGTACAGACATTTTATGTTTTGTGTGAATCTTTGATGCCTTTTCAAAATGCAAAACACAAATTTAGAAGCTGGTGAACGGTGCCTGGCTACAAAGTAAAGCTCTGGCTCTGATACTGTGCAGATATTCGCTGAATTTTCCTTTGTAAGCATCATCTCAAAGGGAAGTGTTTAGTGTATAAAATGTGATGCAGTCATAACCATTTGGAAAAGTTAGGTCCCCAAGCTCAAATGCACATGTATATTTCTTTACTGAAGTAGACCCACCGGGGTAGTTATTTACATTCACTTGAAATTTTAGGGCCTAAAGTAAGAGGATTCTAAATTCAAAAAAAGCCATAACCTCAACTTTAATGAGACTTTGCAATCCACCCTCTGCAACTGACGCTGTGCAGATATTCCTCAGGCCTATAATGAAGCATTCCTAAATTTGTTTGTGCTAAAGATTTTTACATTGAGTAAGCAATTTCTTGAAACCATTAACTTTTTATAAAGGGAAGGAAGTACATTTTTCAAATATTCATACCGTCCAACAAATATGTGTGTGTCTAGAGCTAAATTTCTCTGTAGTTTATTTTTTTTAATAAGGTCTTTTCTACTCAGGGACACTCAATAAAGTTCATATGAATTGCTTAAAAGAGCAGGGTTGCAAGTTAATGATGTAGGTCACATCATGGATGTTTTCATTCAGAGGCATCAGTGAATGGAGCTTTTCCAAACCTAGAATAATGAAGTTTGATTTGCTTTAATTAGTGGCTCCAAAAATTAATGGACCTCTAATGTAATAAGTTATAGTCATAAATATGTAGTAAACAAAGCAAAAAATGAGGACCCTTTGTTTGGTCTTTGAATCGTTGTTTACTTGTTTTCCCTGACTTCCAATCAGATTGCTTAAAGAAGGTCTAAAATTGGGGTCATTATAACTGCCCCTTATCCCAAGTCTGCACAGGAGTGCTTGTGTCAGTTTTCCAAGCTATCCCCATTCACATTACTGGGATTGTTGTTACCCTTCTCTGCATGACCACAATCCACCCTCAGCAAACTCTGGAATTTAAGACGCCGGGAGCTACTCACATATTGTAAATTAAGTGCACACGTAACTGCTGAAGTTCTGTACTCAGCTGGAGGTTCCTTAAGCATTCTGTTTTAACCAGACACACCTTGAGATTCTCAGTTAAAAAAAAAAAAAATATTAATAATATTTTGCACATTTTCCCACCTATTTCCAAATTTATTCATTTGTAGACATGGGGATACCAGTACTTTTGATTTATGGGACAAGCCCACTATCATTATTAATCTAATTAGTAATAATGATAATTAAATGGAAAATTAATTTTGAGATGGATAATGACTCTATAAAACAAAAATTTTAAAAAAAAAAGAATTAAGATGTCTGGCACAAAGATGGGATTGGGTGCTGTTAGGGTTCAAATGTAAGTTTTGAAATGTAATTCTCAGACAATATGTGCAGTCAATAAGCACCCAATTTTGATTGCCCTGATAACCACTTTATATGCACTTTGTTTAGAAATCCATTCGAAATGTACTGTTACTGTTGAGAGGACTTTGTAAATTTTTTATACAAAGTGTAGAAGTTCTAGAATGAAATAACATTTTTTTCTATTGTATAAATTATTGAAACACCAAAATATCCTTCTAAGGTTCTGCTCTATTTAAATATGTAGAGGGGAAAAAATATTACAAGTTGTTGACTGTAGTTTTTCTGGAATTTCAGAAGATGTAAAACTTCTGTAAGAAATGAATCTCCATCTTCCCTTCTTTGGGACAAAAATCAATGTCATACATCCACACGTGTAAAAAGAAAACTCTTTGCAAGATAATATCCCAGCAGAGAAATAGTGGGAAAGAATTCATCATGCATAAAATTCAGTATCACATAATTTGAGGTGCTTACTCTTCTTCTTCTTCCATATGCTTCTTAGAAGTAGCTACCATAAAAACGAAGTGTATGGTAAAGTAGCTCCTACAAATATTAAATACTTTGGTAGTTTATCTATAAAGAGAATTGCATGTTAAACAGAAATTGATACATTCCTCAAGATACCAGTTCTCTTTATGGAATAGCATTTATATGTATGTACAAAAGTAGATAAACTGTAGGCGGGTTTGGGTTTTTGGGGTTTTTTTTCTCTATCCAGAGAGCTGTTTCTCAAGGGTCACTTTTGTGTATGTCTATTGCCTGTGTACTGCTCAGAAATTACCCTGCAGAACCGTATTTGTAGGCACAAAATTCCTTCTTCTAATAATACATCTCCACTTGTGGAGAAGAAAAATGCTACATTAAAATTCACTTAAATCAAGTGAAAAGTTAGAACGATATCCAATATTAATTACAAACTGTATATAGTAATTTTTTTATATATCTATACACACACGCACACATATATTCACTTATTTTGTCAACAACTCAGAGTAAACCAGCATTTATAATGCTTGGGGTTTGTCAGTGTTGACCATAGCAAAGCCATACCATTGAGCAGTCAATCAACTTCAGCCCAAAGGAGGTTCTGAAATTCTCAAGAGATCACAGTCAGCCTTTTCCTCTCTAGAACCTGTAGTATGAAAAGGTGTTTCTGTCCTTAATTACTAAAAAAAACCCCAAAAACTTATTTTTAAAAGAATCTGGCCACCAAATATTTGTGGATATTTCATGTAATTCATTCCTGCTTTAGTTCTGCTCGAGGCAGGTAATGTGAAATTAGTAAGCTCGGTATATTTGTATATTTATTTTTAATAATGACAGATGTTAACCTTCTCTGTGCATAGACCTTAAGCCTGAAAACAGGAAGTTCATCTTGGTACAATTTTTATTTTTCAGGCATGAAATGCTTAAGTTAGAGAAATGGTTTTATGGGTACATACACATGCTATAGTACACTAAAAGGAACATTTATCAGTGGAGAAACATGGGGAATATTTATAGCAGAGCTTCTGCTTGTTCAGAGAATGTATTTTAAGGTTTAATGAAGTGATAGAACTATGCAGAAAGCCCATGATTTTTTTTTAATTATTTATTTATTTATTTTCCTGAACATAGAGTACTTGATGTGTAAAGATTGTGTTTTCCTTCCCTTGAAGATCCATTTTTATTTATTTTTTTTTTAATTTCCCAAAGAGATTTTTTCATCTAGAAACTTTTTTTCCGTATGGCAATATTTAAAGACCTAAATTTATGATCTATAAGGTTCCATAGTTTCAAAGACATATACAATTTTGCAGAAAACTAGTCGCAAAAGTAGTCAGTCCACCGGTGTCAGATTATGCAGCCTCCCACACAGTCTCTGTTTTTAGGTGGAACGTGGCTGTTTTCCAACTCCTGCAGGGATGGGTAGAAGACAATAGTGAGGATAAACTCACAGAATCACAAAACCTCAGAACGCTCGTGAATCACTTGGCTTCAGGCTTCCTCAGAAGTTTCCTTACGGTGCTTCGACGCTCCTGGAGTTCAGACAAACCAGTGTTTTCCCTCAAAATCAGTCTTTGATAGCAAATTTGTTGCAGTTTTCAACAGCGTACGTTTTGTGGGAGATAATTGGACTTCAACAAAAAGGATGCCACCCTTAGGAAACTCTTGGCCTGTGGTGGTGTCAGTGTAGCCAGACTCAACCATGGTGTTTGAATTTTGCTTGAGCACGTAGGATTTTCTACACCCTCACTGGCATGAAGTTCATGATAAAGTATTTCTGGTAAATGCTATGTGTCTACCGTTTCCTTTTTTGCCCCCTCTTTCTTTCCTATCGACAGAATAAAGTTGATAACGTGGTTGAGGCAGCTAAAGCCATCTGCAGTGTCCTCTGTTTTGTGGAAACCAGGGACATTACTGATGCAGTCGGGAAACTCCGCGCGCTGGGGAAAGCACAGGTAAAAAATGCACGTTCGTGTCCTACTTTTCTCTTTAAAACTGGAACTTGAATGGGTGTCACTAATTTTTTGATTGATCAAGTCCATTTTACTGTCTTGCTAAGTGTTTTCCCCTCGACAAGTGTCGGGTAGAGGCACTGTAAAAAAAAGAATGTCGACCCTGTGTGAGGTGACAGAGGAGCAACAAAAATGTTGGCATGTGTTTAGCTGGAACTGATATTCTCCTCCAGTTCTTTCCTGTTCCTACTCAATGTACTAATCTCTGCTTTGCCACATCGCCTATTGACCAAATCATGTGATTTCAAAGTATTAGATTTTCAGATATTTAGTATAGGTTGTCAATAATTTTAAAAAAATCTTCCGTAAATGTCATTTAAATTACGATTTTTTCAGATTGAAATGTCCTTGCTATTTATGCAAAAAAGTACCAGCATCATACATTCCTGATTTTAGCTGAAATACTCCTAGAACACTGGAATGGGTTTTCCAGGGGTTTCTGTATAATTCTGGACTGGGACTTTGGAGGGCAGTATCCATTCTCAGTTTGGTCATCGACTGCTTTGGTATGACCTTAGGCAAGTCACTATGACCTGATTTATAGAAGTCCTGAGCACCCAAAAATTCTTTTGGAGTCAGCATCTTGGAAATACAGGTGCTCAGCAAATTTGAAAATCAAGCCATTAATCGCCTGGATTTAGTCTGCTGTAACTTTAAGTAGTGATAATTTTTTCACACCCTAATGAAATTCCCTCTTCACACTTTTTAAAAAAAGGTAAGTTACTAAGGAATTATCTTCTTTTCCTCTATGGTCTCTTGTCATTCTTTCTCACAGCAATTACTATTTAGAAAAACATGCCAAACTGGATGGGATGCTTGCATTCAGACCATTACCTGCTTGCAAGACTTTTATCCTTTCTCTTTTCTGTTGGTTTTGATTTTGTTCTTTCCCATGGCGTGTGATATGTGTAAGAACACCAAAGACTGGAAGAACCAAGACACCTCTAGGGTTTTTGGTTTGGTGCTCAGACCTGACCAGCTGATTCACTTAAGTGGCTTCTCTTGCTTCTCTTCCAGTTCGTGATTCACTGCAAATCTTGCTTCTGTATTATCCTAAATCTTGTAATGTCAGCTTTGGCATCAATTATTAGAAGTCACTTTTGGGGGTGCTTTCCTGCGTGAATGAGTCTGTATTGGCACACATTTTATCTGGCATGATGTGGAATCAGATGGAAATAATAATATTCATTTAAGAAAAGCTCTTCTTGGATATTAGAGGGCAAATACTGTAGAGAAAGAGAGAAAGGAAGTTGCAAGGGATCCATGTGATTTGCTTTTCAGTTAAACTCCAGACTTTTAAGAGGCATCAGGATGATCAGTGTCCTGTCTTTGAGAAAAGTATTTTGTCAATCCAGAATCTTTCTTAAGAGATAGACAAAGAGCTGGGTCCTGTTAAAACATAGAGAGGACAGTAACAGAACTTTCTTTTAGAAAGGAATTAGAGCAGAAAAAACGTATCAGGACTAATTTGTTAAAAGATTTTTTTTCAGGTAAGAAAAATTTAGTGTATTTTTTCTTTTAGTGTTCAGGTCAGCCCTGTGAACCCAATGTGTAAACTGCCTCCTATAACTGGCTTATATATCCTGAGTATCCCTTGGTCCATTTGCAGCCCCTCTGAATTTGAGCAGACAAATAGGTTCAGTGGTCAAAGAGAGAAATCAGTTGTTATTAGTGTGGCCCTTCCTAAATCAGAAAACCCACATGCTGTGCAGAATTACATAATGGGATAAACCCCAAAGAGTGCAGGTCATCTTTTTCAAGTCTTAGGTTTTTTATTGATGTTCACGTTTGCTTCTGCTTGTCTTCAGAGTCACTGTCATGCAAATATTGATTTTATTTTCAAGACGAAGTGGCTGTTAATAAGCAAATAATTAAATTATCAGCTGATCTACCTTGGTGTAGAAAGAAATAAACAAGAAAATGTTCCCTGTTTGCCATTGCTCATTCTCCAGCATATCAAATTTCCAACTCCACCGTACAGACTGTCTCCAATATATGCAGGTTCTGCTAAAACAACTTCCACGTTCTTCCTCACATGGAGGGAGTAATACACTTCCCTTTTCTGTTTTACCTATTCAGATTATAAGCCCTTCAGAGCACAAAATGCCTCTCCTTATCTGTGTGTACAGTCTCCAGCACAGCAGAGTGCTGGTCCTGGCTGTGATCTCCGGAGGCTACAACTGATAAGTGGTGATGATAATGACACTGTTTGCTCGTCTGTAATGAGCAAAATGATACTGTTCCTGAATAGGCTCTTCTGAATGTTAAGAAGATTGTGTCCTGATTGAACAGTCTTAAATATTTTTCTGTGCTAATATTCAATAAGAAGCTGCTTCACATATCTTTTGAAAACTGACTAGATTGTCACTCATGTTTTAAAGTTTTTAAGTTATTGAGGTTTTGTTCTCTCAAGGCTGCCTTTCAGGCTTGGTTAGCTGAGCTGGTTGTCTGGCCCTTGAAGCCTTCCTGTAAAAGCTGCCTGTGACCTTGACTGACACCCCTCTCCCTCTGACTCCCTCTGTGCTGAAGCAGACCTGACTAACAACTGACTTCAAATAAGTGGAGGGGAAAAAAAAAAAAACAACTATTCCTGCACCAGCAAATGCTGTTGCTGCTGCTGGCTTTTTACTCCTTTGAGAAATAGCTGCTAGGACAGTCGATAGACCTCAGCAATCTACGAAAGGTTTGGCTTTGATTCCATAAAGAACTTCCTCTTTCTCAGCAGCTGAACTATAAATGTCATAAAAGCAGTAAAATATATTCCTTCGTGTTTTGTAGCTTGAACATTGTCCCATTTTATGAAAATAGTCATTACGCATTATATGCAACTAGCTCACATATAGATTAATATATAAATGTAACAAATCAGATTGTATCTCTATTTATCGATATTTATACAACTGACCAGCCTTCCTGTCTGTAGCAAAGTATGTAGTCAAAATTAGTACTCAGCAGCCAGTTGTTCGATGGAGTACCAACTCCCCCAAACCTCTTTTTGCTTTTTACTCATATTGAATAGTAGGGTCATTTTTTACGTGAATTTTGGGTACTGACAAACTTATTAAATAATGCAATATTAGTATATTTTGCCATATTGCTTGAATTGTTTCTATTGTGTTTATCAGCATAGTACCAAAATATTTTGTTAGGAGGAAGAGAGACTTTTTTTCAGATAAGCAGGTAAACTGCTCCACAAATTAAGAGATGTTTTTGAGGCTACCTGTTGCACTTCGAGCACTGCAGCATTACACATCAGCTAAGGAAGAAGTGCCAGAAAAACGTTCTAACTGCTTTTTCACATGGTTTCCTGATTCTTTAGTGTAATATATGGTGTGGTTTTGTGTGGAATATTTTTTAACACGTCCATTTGGCACATGTGCACCTGAAGCCTCAGGGAAACCACTGCTTACTTCTTCCAATGTAAATTACATAGAGTGCCAGTATATGGTTTTTTGTACCTATCTGTACATGTGTGCTCGCCTACTTGGAAAAAAAAAATTGAATTTGCTTCTATTTAATTCTGCTTTAAAAAAAGCAAAAAAAAAGCAAAGGAACTTGCTTTGTCTTCTGTCTTTAATTAAATTGTACTTATTACCTCTTTACTGCCTCCTCACTGCCACTACTGTGCATTCCTGTATCTTGGTTAAGAGATTATGAAAGCAACTGGCACCAGTGCTAGTTTCTTCTTAACTGATTGCATCTCTTTGTAAATGTGATTATTTCACTCTCTAACCAACCTAACCCTGGGATTTTAAAATCCGTTCAGGGGAGGCTCTGGGCCTGATGTACAATTAATGTTTTTCATCTCTCCTTTTTCTTTTTTTTTCCATTCCTTTCTTACAGCAGTTCACAAAAAGTCCTAGGAGATCAAATCCTGCCAGAACAGGCACTAATCCACTATATATTAAGCATGCTATGCTATGTTGTAATTATAAGTACTGTGCCAAAAGGTTGTTTACTTTCCAAAATTTGAGAGAATTGAACAAAGGTCTCTGTTCCCTTTTGTCTCACTGCGTTATGAAGATTGTGAAAACGTAATTCTCAGCCTGGGTGCTGCTTTTCTCCCCTCAAGTAAGCATTTGACTACTTCTGCTCATCTTCACCAGACAAATGCTGGCAGCTCCAAGCTGGCTGCCAGAGGGAGAATGTACATCCAGCATTGTATTTCTTCTGCCACCTCTGCATGCACTGTAATTTTTAAGAGGCATCATGCTGAATACATATGTACTAACGTGAAGCATTCTCAGCCCACTGCAAAGGGATTTAATGACTGTAAAGGGCAGAAAACCTTTCAGGGATGTGGGTTCAAACAGTGCAAGCCACAGGCAATACTGAAACGCAGAATTAACTTTCCAGTCTCTCTGGTCAAGATTTTCGACTTATTTTTATATCGCTTTGGTAGATGCAAGTCTGAGCATAGATTCATATAATCACAGAATATGCTGAGCTGGAAGGGATCCACAGGGATCATCGAAGTCCAGCTCCTGGCCCTGCACAGGACGTGCCAAGAATCACACCATGTGTCTGAAAGTGTTGTCCAAATGCTTCCAGAACTCTGTCAGGCTTGGGTCTGTGAGCATTTCTCTGGAGAGCCTGTTCAGTGCCCAGCCACCCTCTGGTTGAAAAACCTTTTCCTGATATCTAACCTAAACCTCCCCTGACACAGCTTCATGTCATTCCCCTCGGTCTTGTCACTGAGCACCAGAGAGAAGACATCAGTGCTGTCACTTCTCCTCACGAGGAAGCTGGAGAGCACTTTGAGGTCTCCCCTCACCTAATATTTCCCGTTGTCCCCACCCCGTCAGCTGCCTCAGGCTCACAGGCCTTCGAAGAGCACAGCTATTTTCACTGATTTGGCACAGGAACATAGGTGAAGTGGAGGGCACTTGAGTGGAGGAGACTTGCTGCTCCTCACCTTTGAAAGGATGCCAAGACTCTGCCCTTGTGGGCTTCACATGTGATTGTGTAAGGCTTGCAAAGGGATGGAGAGGGAATTCTTATCTCTGCTGTAGCACTGCGGAGGCTGAGAGCGTGTGTGCACCTCTAATGTTGATAAGCACTTCTTTGTATCTTGATATGCCTGAATACTCTCAGAAATCAGGTCTTAAGTGGCTTGTGTGAGGTGGTAGAGGAAGCAGGTCCTGGTGCTCTGAATCCCAGTCATGTCTCATGTCATCATAACATTAAGATAAATCTAAATCCTTCCCTCTTCTCACTGTATTTTCCATGAGTGCCACTCCTGCAACCATTATAACTGCTACCTGGTCTTTTCTGAAGTGACTGATTACTTTTTTCCTGTCTGGTTTTGTCTTTATAGAATTCTCGTCAAAGTGTGGAAACACCAGGCAAAGGTAGAGTGTTGTTTTTAAAATATGTTAATTCAAGATGTATCATCAGAAAACACATGTTTTGCTATTTGTTTGTTTCACTAAATTGTTAGAGTGGGCATATTGCAGATGTTTACATATTAAAGGGTATTATAAGGTAACTATGATAAGTTAAAATTGAAGTGATCTAGAAGTGTAAATAAAACAACATTTCCACAAAATAATCTGGGGACTCAAATGTGGAGAATGAATAGCAGAGTGAAAGAACTGAGTACAGGTGGTGGTGGTCATGGTAGTTTTTAATCACAACTTTCCATATTGTGAAAAGGGAAAATAATGAACTTAATGCAAGCCTGAAAAATTATTTGTCTGTATGACTTTTCCACCTAACTTCAATAATTTTCATTCCTCCCTCTGTAAGCTTTAGTTCTTTGTGATCTTTTGTTGTGTAAATAGTGTCTTGTCTAATGATAGACTGTCATAAGAAGAGTAGGATAATTAACAGTAGTGGACAAAATTATAGACCCTGCCTTTTTAATTTCTCACAGAGGTGCCCAGCACTTTTAGCACCTCTCAGATCAAGGGATGAGCAGGAGTCTGCTCTGCCACGGGTTGGATTCCAGGAGGGAACAGCCACATTGGTGGTGGGCTGTGGAAGGGTTGTCTCTCTCCCCATTTTGTTTGAGGAAAAAAAAAAATGGCTTCTGAGATGCTCTTTTCCTCTCTTTCCTCTGTTTGCTTTTCTCGATTGCAGTGTGCTCAGAGAGGCAAAAAGGTGAACCAACTGCAAAGATTTCAGCAGCCTTTCGAACACGCAGGTGGTTCAAAAGCAGGTTTCGAAATGCCAGGCTTGTTTCAGCATTGTTCAACTTCATGAACAGCAGAGAAAGGAAACAGCAATTAAATTTGTAAGCTGCCAGGAAAAGCTAAGCAGTTGGAGGGCCAGGAGAGCAGGGGGAGAACATGCAGGTGCAGAAGGGAGAAGAAGGTAAATGTAGGATTCTTCTTCCTTGGATATAGTCCTTTATCCCATGTGGTTTTTAACACTTTTAATGGCAGCTAATTGCTCATGTTAAAAACAATCGATAGTTACTAAGGAACATCTACCTAAGAAACATCTTCCTCCACACACTGTTCAGAAAATGTAATTGGGGTGGATTTAAAACACTCCTCTACTTACAGGAATTTCCAAATTTGAACTTCATTGAATCAGCAGCTCTCTCAAGGAAAATCTCATTTACTGAGTAAAAGGGAAGGAATGAGTGTTTACTCCCTACTTCTCTGTACCTATTTATTTATGCCAGAAAATCTTCAACTGTGAAGATTTCTCTGTTTGTTTTTGGCACACCCTAATTTCATAACAATTGCAGAATCCTTTTGGTAGTGTAATATTAGAAACTGCAATTTACTGGTTGCAAGTCAGAACTTGCCAGGTCATTAGTCATTCCGTGGGAAGACTACATTCAAATTTGTCCAAGGTAACAAATTTCCAGTTGTCTTTTTGAATGCAGTGATATACATTTCATATATGTTTTAGTATGCTACATGCCTTACATCTGCACCTGATAAATAAACTAAAAAGACTAAAAGCCAGCAAAATACTTAAAATTAGGCTAATGAGCTAGCATGTCAAAGCTGGTGTTAAGAACAAGTCTGAGAAAAATGAAGTGCGAGTGCAATGACCAAAACTGGTCTGCAGGAACCTAGGTCTGAACTCCCAGAAGTGGAGAAAGCCATACTACATCTTCTCTTTAGGGCATCACAAGTTTTCCTTAGTCCCTGTCTCCTCAGTGCTCACCTTCATGATAATGCCATGGGGCCTCCCATCCACTGATCTAGGGACCCTAACCTTGAGAGGAATCCAGATGATATTTTCACCTGCTGAAGCTAGAAGTAAAAACCGAATAAGTGGTGAGTTGTAAGCTCCTGCCAAATTCACCTTTGTGTTTCCTTTTCCACCTCATTTGCTTCCCACACTTTTTTTTACTTCATTGTGCTCAGCTGTCTAGGATTGCAGGCATGCAAAAATCTGCAAGCCTGTGACCCAAAATTAAAGGAAAATCATGGTCTTATCTCAGTGCTGTTAAATCTTTCCAGGAAGCTAAAATCCATGTGCTTTGCTTCCTCAAGCAGCACGTTTGCAGTTGAAGTCAGAATTGACAGCTGAGGAAGAGGCAGACTGCATTTCCCATTTGTACCGTTCCTTTCTGTCTCTCATATGTATTCACGTTCATCTTGAAGAAAACAGGATCAAATTTTAACAGCAAGAGCAGCAATCACTTACTCTGACTAATAATTTCTGTTTCCTTCCCCCCTTTTTCCCCAAGAGATGATTATTACCCTGAGTATCATAAAAGAGTTTTGTTTTTCTCCATTATAGCTTCGCTCTACCACAAAACAGTAAAATATAAAGGATACTATTAAAATTAAAGTCTTACTTAAAAATTTGTTTAGAAACTGCTTTAGCCTTGCTGTTTCATTACAGATTTTCAGAGGTTTATTATTAGTCATTCACCATGGACTAAGCAAGTCAAAGACCAAATTCAAAATATCTAGCCTTGATTTAGCATTGCCATAGCTGCCTCTATTAACAGTGTTATCTCTGTAGAACAATTTATGCCTCTGCTGTGAATAAAGCAGTACTTATCCACGTTATGCCTAAGTCTGGATTATGTTCTTTTTCCTCTCTATGAAGTCCTTAGAAGATTATATTAAAGTTTTAGTGCTCAAAATATTTTCTTTATTTCTTGTTAAATAGGAGGAACTGTAGGCATTCCTAGACATTAGTACCTTTCTGCAGCATCAAGTGTTCACAGAAAGTGAAGATTATTCATGTTACTAGAGATTTAGCACTGGAGTTTGCTGCAATTCAGAGTATGAACAGGCTGCAGGCTGGTACAGAATTGAGTCTGTGTGTGGTTCTCAAAAGCTGGTGAATGAATGTTTATGCAGTGTCTACAGCCTTGCTTCTTTGGGCAGGGATTTCAGCAGATCAGACACAATAAGCAGCTTTTGGAATTTGATCAGTAGTTCTCTGGGACCCATCCAGAAGGTCTGGTATGCACCAGGAACTGATGATACTGAATCAACAGTCTTTTCCAACTGAATTGCTGGAGCAGTTATCTTTTCGAGTGAATGCAGAAATGTAAAGCTTACAATACATGTAATGCAGTCTTCATTACATTTGAGAGTGTAAAGGTTCTCTAACTGTGCTTGGGATTTGATAGTTACCTCTAGACCTGACAATAAAAGCTTTCACACGGAAAGGCTTTTTTCTTTTTTCTTTAATAAATGGAGGAAAGGGGAAAAATGAAAGGTTTTTTTGTTAGGGTTTCCTTTGGAGCTGAGGAATTAGCTTTCTTCTTTTCTTAGCACAAACTCATTATATTTTTGTTTTGGGAAGAACTCTTTTTTTTTCGCAATATGGAAAAAATCTTAAGGGATTTTTTATTGATTTCGTCTCTCTGTGTGCCTCCTGCATTGTTTCCAAACCAGAGCATGTCTCCTCACCTCTGAGCTGTTGCTCTGTTGCATCCTGATATATTGTCCCTATAGCCAGAGGCTTTTTAATCAAGAACAATTTTTAAATAACTGCAACACCCCAGTTCTTCCCAAAAAGTTGAAAGAAGTTATCAAGGCATTATAAATCGTGTAGGAGCAGACATTTTTGATACCAGGACAGCAGGAGATTTTTAAGTTGCTTTCAAGAGATAATCCATAGGATTCTTCAACTAGTAGGAGGAAACAATCCAGTAGATATTGGTGCTTGGAAACTGCATCTGATCAGTAAATGCATGACAGCATTTTCATGTTTTCCCTCTTTCTTGTCACAATAGTGATCTAATTCATGCTGCTCAACACTTTACCTAAAGGTCAAGTAGGTTTTTTTCTGTAGTTTTGGAGTTTCGTGTGTGTCCTAAACGGTATTCAGGGATCTTGCTCTTTCTTTTTTCTCTCTGAAAATAAGTTGGAAAGAAAAAATCAAGCTCCATTTCTCAAAATTATTTTTAATCTGCCAAAAGGGTCATAAGCCTTCGTTCCAAATTCTGTTCAACCAGATTTTTGTCATGTTTTACCTGGAGAAAACATGTGCGGGTCAGAGAGGGTGTTTAACATAAACTCAATTGACATCATCTGCTGGTGCAGTAACAGCAAAGTCCCTGCTCTGTTGGAAGATCTGGCAATAAAATAATACATGAATTGTAATACTGGACTGATAAGAAAAAAGTAAGTGGGTTTCTGTAAGGAATAAGCTATTATATTCATGACTAAATCGTGAAGGTACCTGCAAGTGTATTCATTAACACTTTCAGGATTGTGAGGATTGTTCTGTTTCTCACTACAGGAGAATTTATTCCTTCAGACTTCCCTCACAAAGAACAGGAATGTGTCAGAAATAAGCATATCTGGCAGCTGTGGTTAAAGTTCACTTCCCTTGTTCTCCTCTCATTTCTGCAAGTCAGATTTCTCCTCACCTTCAGTGAGAAGGTGATGGCAAATAATTTCACACCAGAAATAAATCACGAGGCTTGAGTTGTGAGATTATTAATCTTGGTCACGGTTCACTTTGCAATGTGGTCCATTCATTGTCTCTTACATACTGGGTATGCCTGGGACAACTTCCTGGAAAATAGGTTTTGACGTAACTGAAACTACGACTCTGCTGTAGGGAGTCCATGGCCTGTGCTTTGTAAATCAGTGAAACAACACAGCCCCTTCTCATCTGAGATTTATTAATCATAAAAGGCATAAAAAGCAGTAAGGTTCTCTGGCTTCTTGAATGGGCGATATAATTTCAGCCTGCCATATCCTATTCAGCAGCTCATTAAAATGCAGTGGAAAGATGCTGACCAAGTTTTGTGAGTATTGGATGTTTACAGACTACCCAAGATGTTTCCCTCTAATTCAGTTAATTGCTACTGGTCCTAATGACTGAAGAATGGGGGGTGGAAAAGGGTTGATTCTGGCACAGAAACCGTAAACTGTTTCATAACTGAGAGCTAGCAAGAGTAAGAAAATGAATGTTGAAAAAAATCCTGGGCCTGTAGACCAGGTCATACTTGGACATTTGCTTAAACCTGAGGAACCCTGTTCCTGAAAATATCTTCATTCTGTATGTCCTAATAATTAGGTAAATAATGCTGAAGGTCATTTGACTCCCTTGGCTGGCAGCTGGACCAATGGCCCCCCAGTTGTTTCATTGCTGCCTTCACCCCTCACATACTTTTACAGCAGTTTGAGGGGTTGTGTTTGGTTTTGTTTGCTTGTCTGGTTTTTTTACATACCTGACATCAGTTTTGTGACTCAGGTGGACCATGAAAATCATTTTCCTGCAAACATGGTCAATGGGCAGGGTAGCTCGGATACAGTGATAGGCATCTTACATCTTAATCACTTCCTTGTCTGGCACGTGTGAATTTCCTGTTATGGAAAATACTCCATTGTGTATGTTTCTCCCGACTTCATTGTTTGAGAATCCTTTGCTCATGGAGTATTCCCTTCTATCTGTGGCTTAGCTGAGATAGGATACATTTCCTCTTGTTCTGGAGACAAAATCTGAAACATTGCTTTACAGTCTGTAGTATAGATTGTGTTAAAACTGTACATTTTCACAGATTCTGAACCACATTTTACCCTCTTTTGGAGAAAATGCTGAGAGGGATCAATTCAGAAACCACTGACTTCAATAGGCCAATTTTCATAAATAAGAGGTTTGCTATTACACTCTATTTACCTGTCAACCACTTTGAACAGATTGGAAACAAGGAATCCCCCAAGGAGCTTTTGGTCCTTAATGAAAATAGTGTGGTACTTTTCAGATAAAGCACTGGTTCCAATAATAGTCAGCTGATGTCCTTTTCTGGACCTCTTAAGAAGGCTCCATGTGTATGACTATGGGTAAGTTCTTGGAATATAAAAGAATTCAGTGAAAATTAAACATTTAGTTTGGAGGTACTAAGTGATTACACATCCAAGAGGACTGGGAATGAAAATTAAAGGGTATTCTAGGGAAAAAGTCACTAGAGCCAAAGATTTTTTCAAAACTATTACGGTGAAGGATGATGAATGGTGAGAACACTAAAGAGGATAAATTAAAAGGCAATTAAAACCAAGTGGTAGACAGAGAGAGTGGAAGGACCGAGTTTTGTTAACCTGTTGATCTCTAAAATGATTCAGTTTTCACCTGTGGAAGATGATTACATTACAAGGTGTAGTATTCTAGCCAGTCCTTCATACATGCAATAATTTGCTGTCAGTATTTTCAGAAGCAAGCCTCATTATATGTCAAACTATTTCAATTTTATATGTATTTTTGTTGTTACATAATTAAAATTTGCCTATTATGATATGAAGATAAATAATTTCTTTGCACTCTCTGCAATGCATTTCGTGATTCAATAGTTCTGGCTATTTGCTGGTTTAAAGGCAAGAGGTATCAAAGAAGCAGGATAAAATTCCTGGCTGAGGATAGGGTTTTATGGACACATTTCTGTCAGGAAACTGAGATAGCTAAGTCCAGTGAATGGTGGTATCTGAATTTGATGTTGGGCAGCACTCCTGCACCTATCCCAAGTATAAAAATCTAATAGGAGTCTCAGGCTTCCTATTCTTATTTTGTTTCTTCTTTTTCTTTTCTTTTTTCCTTTCAATAGACACTATTAGCTGATAGATGGCTGCTGACTTCAGCGGCCGGACAAGTCCAGGGAATATGTCAACAACTGTAACAGGTGGTGAGAGTATGCTCTTGATCATGTAGAAAAATGCAAGTGAGGAGGGTAAAAAAAGGAGAATTTGGGGTTCTCCTCTCAGAAGACAAATCAGCCTGATCTTGCAGCAATACAATGTACTGTGACACTTTCTCTCTCAACCTAGCCCGTGCTTGAGAAATGAGTGCTCTTAACAGCTCTCTTCACTTGATGGAGGCTGCCAGGCCTGGGGACTTTAATTTACGCTGGCAATCAGGCAATCCCAAGCCACTCCAAAAACAGAGAGGGAAAATGGATAAAAGCCAGTAATTGCAGGGAAAAAAAGAAAAAAAGCACTGCAGAGCTGAAGCCATAGGGAATGACAAATAAAAGTGTGGTATAAGTTAGGGTAAAGCCTGCATTTCATATATATTTGTATAGCTTTGTATTTCAGTGGCCATTTTTGTGTAATATTATCAGCAACCCATGACCACCTTAATGCTGACTTTTTCTGATTGTGGCTGCTGTTTTATACTTTTATTAATTGTTTTCCTACAGTTGCAACAGCTTTATAGTCTTAAAATTTAACCAGTGCCTTTTCTTCCTTCTACTGCTGCCTCGCCAGTTCCCTTGAAGTAAGCAGCTACTTAGCTGCTAAAATGACAAAATACCTGCTTGATAAAAATCCTTCCAGCACAAAAATTCAAAGACTAAAATTGCATATCTGAGGTACACAGTGGCTTGCTGTAGCTGAAAATGTTTACTTTGAAAACGCCTTAATTTGAAAGCACTGTAATGAAAGTCTGTTAATGATACACCAGAAATGAGCTAAGGCTGGTTTCAGAAGCACAGATGGCTAATTGGCTTCAGTTGTAGGTTATGTCATTTTAATTAAATTTTATTAGGAAGCATTTCAAAGCCGTAACTGATGGTTTAAGATAAATATAGTTCTTCATAAATGACCTATTGCTAACCTTTATTTATTCCTCTGTCTCCTCTCAGTGTTAATAGAGGCTGCTGTGACTGAGCTCTCCATGGCCATCTCTCATCTCATCCATGTCTACAGCAGCAGCTTTGATGCAAATTTCCAGCTTGCCAGCATACCTAAAAGCCCTTTATGTGCAGACATCAGCCTAAATTCCCAGCTGAGCTTCACTGTTTATGCTGCCCATAACATCCCAGAAGCCTGGGTGAACAGGTAGGAGGGGTGCTTTTGCTTGAACCCCATCTCAGTGAGGTTTTCTCAGCAATTTTTTGCTCTTGATGTGTTCAAACCATGTCACGTGGCTAAGCATGATGATGCCCTTCATAGACGTGATTAAAGTAAGTTTAGAGATCCAAATATATCTGCTATCATCATAGCACAGGGGAAAAAAAGGAGACAATTTTAATAGAAAAAAGAGAAAACTTAATAAAAAGCTACTAGAAATATTCTCGTCTGCATTGCTCAAATTTGGTAAAACTGGTTTTCCTACTCTGAGCAAAACTGGTGTTCTTCTCTTACCACTCCAGTGTGATCAAAGGGGGACAGGTGGCCATAGTCTGGTGGCGTTGTTTTTACGAGTCAAAAAGTTGTTAACAAAGTTTTTGTTAATTTTCTCATTGCTCCCTTTTTACCTTCAATCCCAAATGACTGTGGCATCATTTGCAAGAGACTGTACTATACAGCATTGCCTGTAATTAGCAGTTTAATAAAAATCAGAGAGACTTCGCATTAGTCAAGGTGATAAATACAGAACTATAATCACTATCCTGATTTCAGATGGTTATACCATTCCCACTGCATTTTATGTTTTACTAGAAAAATGTGAAATTACACATAGTCTAAAGGCCACTGATGACTTCTGTGCTATGTTCAAGCACATGAAAACAAGAATATTTCTTCCTCCTATTCTCCCTTTCAGTCTTTCCAATATTCATAGCTAGCATGGATTTCTTAACATGAACTGCTGCTCTAACACTTGTTTTCCTCAAGTGCTTATATTAACATAATTCACATGCATGTTCTCCATTCTTATTTTTCTGCACTGCATGAATTCATGCTGGCAGTGTCATGGATCTCATGTTCCTTTTCCAAAGGTCACATTATGATCTTGCAGCAGTTTTAACATGTATTTCAATACGTCTCCATTCCTGCATATGTGTAATGTATAATATGTACTACATAAGAAAATATACATATTATAATATATATTATGGATCAATACTTCTGTTTAAACAGCAAAAATTAATCATTTGATTGTGTTGAAACATATTATTTCCTGAACTATCCTCCAACTGTCTGTAAAGTTTAGACTCTAGGGGAGTTATTTGCTAGTCCTACAGGGAAATTTTTTCCTTCTCCGCACTGACACCTGATAGGTAGTGCAGACTACAGATCATTTTCTTTGAATTAAAAAAACAGAAAAAGAAAAAAAAAATAAAAAAACCAAATCTGCTACAATAATTATAAAAGATATTATCATGTTCTGGAAGAGATAAACCATCACTCTTATAAATATGACAAAGTCAGGCACCTTCAATCTGCAACTGCCTCAGATTTCCTGTTCACATTTGACTGTTTCCCATGTTCATCATTCTTGTCCAGAATTAGGTCTAAAGCTGCGCCTGGCAGGAAGATCTGGAAGTTACAAGACTAATTAGGAACATTAGTTATTTATAATCTATTTTGACTAATACTTTAAAAGATTTCAGTAAGAGGAATGTGAAACAAGACATATTCCCAGACCTGAATTTCACTCTGAGGCTGCTGGGTTCACAATCTGAAGGCCAACACAGAGGGATTAAATGCTTCTGCTGTAAAAAATGGGCAGATTCCCTTGAGTACTAATCTTTCTTTTACAGACTGGCAAAAGAAGGTATAAATAGAATCACAGAATACCCTGGGTTGAAAGCAACCTTAAAGACCATCTCATTCCATCCACCTGCTGTGGGCAGGACACCTTCCACCAGACCAGGGTGCTCCAAGCCCCATCCAGCCTGGCCCTGGACACTTCCAGGGATGGGGCAGCCACAGCTTCTCTGGGCAACCTGTGCCAGGGCCTCCCCATCCTCACAATAAATAATTTCTGCCTAATATCTAATGTAAACCCAACCTCCTTCACTTTGAAGTCTTCCCTTGTATCACTGCATTCCCTTGTAAAATATCTCTCCCCAGCCTTCTTGTAGGCCCCCTTTAGCTGCTGGAAGGTGCTCTAATGTCTCCCTGGAGCCTTTTCTTCTCCAGGCTGAACAACTCCCACTCTCTCAGGCTTCACAGGAGAAATGCCCCAGCCTTCTGAGCATCTTCGTGTCCCCCTCTGGATCTGCTCTGACAGTTCCATGTCCTTCATATGTTGGGGGCCCCAGAACTGGATGCAGTTCTGCAAGTGGGAGATTTCTTGTTGACTATATGATTAGCAAGTAGCAACACTTCTCTTATGTCCAAATTTTCATTCACTGCCATAATGAAAAAAAAAAAAAAGTTAGTCTTAATGACAAAAGCATGGAACAGAACCCAGGTGTCTTCAGGACTTCTCTTGAACTCTGAACTTGAAGGAAAAAAACCCAAAAAATTTAAACACCCCTCCATGCACACATTAATATGAGATTAATTATTATAATTCCTTTTCTCATGTAAGGATGGATCTTCATAAGTTTCTGAGTGGTTAACTCCAAATACACTGTGCTGGACATGGTACATTACAATTTTAATTTTTTTTCTCCTTTGTAGCTACAAAGTTTTCTCTTTTTCCTGTTCACTAACTTATGCTGGGAAGACAATATGTCAAGTGAAGATTTGCAAAAATATACCACTGAGACGATCTTTCTTTTTCCTGGCTGACTGGAATGAGAAGTAAGTTTTGGTCTGTGTTTGATATGTGGTTGTCTGACAGATATTACACATCAAATATTCATTTAAAAAAACAAACAAACAAACAATCACACATCTTTTAAATGGATGTTCTTCTGAGCAAATTAAACTCCATAGAATTCACAGAAACTTAGAGAGATTGGAATGAGAACGAAATGGGGTAGCCAGAGGAAGAGAAAAGTTTGCTTGTTTAATTTTTGGACGGTTGCTTTATTTGTTGTTTGGGTTTGTTGTTTTTTGGGTTTTTTTTTAATATAAGAAGACTCTGCAGTTTTAAAACACGGACCTTAATGTGAGACTGGAATTTTAGGGTAAAGGCTACCTGTTACCTGTCTGTCTCACACTCAAACAACATTCATTTGGGCAATGGCATGACAAAAAGCATATTTGCAGTAGATGAGAGAGAAATACACTTTTTTTTAATGATTTGATGTTGATAAGGAATTCTTTCAGATCACGACATATTTATATTTACAATCTTTGAGATTTTTGGTATTTTGCATCACTGTTTACTGTATTCTAAATCTGAAAGCAGCTTGATTACATTAGAATTGAACAAAGCCTACAAGTCTGAAAAGGTTTGGTTTGTGGTTTTTTTTTAATTACAATTGAATACAGTGTAATTCATAACTTCCATTTGCCTTTTTCTGAGACACACGACAATTTCAAACTGGTCAAATGGAAGAAGAGCTTTTTATGTCAAACACATTTATCTTAGTGGAGGGATATAGGAAAATTAGCATGTCTGCCCTATGATTAAGGAAAAAAAGGAGTCCACTTCTCCTAAGCACCCAAATAAGTTATTTTAGGGCTTAACATCTGCTTTGGTGCCTCAGTTGTGTCCATAGCATTTGAGTACATAACCCTCAGTCTTTTGTATGACTGGAAAGTAGCTGCTGTCCCTGTGTTTAAAAATCCAGATCGTTCCCTTTTCCTCTGCAAGAATTTTCACCTTGTCCGAGTTTTGGTCAAGTAGTTTCTTATGGTACATGTAGGCAGATAACATTGAAGTGTATGAGGAGCATTATATTTCTTATGAGCAGTTTTGGCTCCTAAAATGTTGCTAATGCTTTTCTGGAATGCATCTTACAAAACACTTTCTAAAACAAAAGATAGAATAGAAATAAATTGTTAGCATAACTGAAGCAGAAACTCTGCTCTTCTTCCATTTCATGAAAATGTAAAGCAATCAGACCGAAGCTTCAAGCTTTCCATTGAAACCTCTCCCTTGCAAAATCGTTATTAAATGTGCACAATTCCACCCAAAAGCTTCTTGGAAAAAGAAAAAATTAAATATGCAGACCAAATCCTTTCATAGGTTGTAGAGGCTTGTAAGAGGCTCTTAATATCAGATCTAGAAGGGTGTGAAACATAATAGCATCAGTTTGCAAGAGCATCTTTTTATTGCTGATGAGTTTAAAAAAAAGAAAAAAAAATTAAAATCCATTTCAAGTAGATTCAAAAGTAAAAACCTGAAAATTTGTATCTTCCTGGCAGGATTTTGAACATTTCCCTCAAACGTTAAAGGTATTCGTATATTTTCTGTCTCCAGCTGATTTACCTAGATTTGTTTAATTCTCAGTACATGAGGGGAGGTTTTTTGAACCCCAGCATCCTGAGGTCCAGGCTGAGAATCTGGGGAACCAGGAATGCCATTACTTTTGTATGTTTAACTTGTATCCAGAACTGGGTCTTGGGAAAGAATGCTCTTTTTGGGTCGAAATAGAGATACCAGGTGAGTATTTTAGATTGGCTAACAGCCTTAAATGGAGAGTAGGTTTAGATTAGCTGTTAGTGAGAAATTCTTTACTCTGAGGGTCGTGAGGGCCTGGCACGTGTTGCCCAGAGAAGCTGATCACGGCTGTTAAAAATGCATGTGGTAAAAGGTCACCAGGAAGAGCATTTATTACACTAGGAAGCCAGATATTCTCTATAGAGCTATGGATCAGTCAGGCCATAAACTAAACCTGGCTAATTCAAAATGAGTTCTGATCTTACATTAGGATTGATTTGAACAGGGGGGAAAAAAAATGGAGAGTAGTGTTTTGGTGATTAGGAATCTAGGTAGAGAGCTTCTACCAAAGACAAGACTTGCTTTATTTGCTGATTTTCATGAATTTAGTTTCTGCTTTCAAGTGCTTTGACCAGTTAGTGTCCGAACTTCAACTCGATGGGTTTTTATGTATAAATACGAGCTTCTGTTAAAGTCTGTTATCATATTTACTCTTTACCAGAATGTTCTCAGAAATGATGGGAATAATTTGATACCTAAGGAGGTTGCCTTGTGTAGTGTTTCTTCTGTTTGTTCTTTTTTGAGAGTATGCCTTTGGAAAGTGTGATTGTCTTTTTGGTGCAGAGTCCGAACAGGCTGGTACCATTTAGCTTATAATATGTAAAGTCCAAACTTTGCCCCCCTTATTTTCTCATCAGTTTCATTTCTCAGGGGCTGAGATCTCTTAGTTATTTGCTTTGGTCTTAGCTGGTTGCTCTTAATGTATTTATTTCACCATCTCCTCTTTTTCCATCCTTCATGATTTATGTTAAATCTACAGGCATGAGGTATGGAATTGACATTAAGCCTACCATTCATCACCTCAGATACTTTCTTGGCACTGGGTTTTCCTCTTCTCCGTATTTTGTTTGGCTTGCCTGTTTTGTTTCCACTCTCTCAGGGCTCATGCTGGGTTGCCCCAGAGCTCTTCTGTGTTGAGTGCTTTCAGGAAACAAGTTGTACAACTTTATCTGATATCTGTGAGTGGCACCTTCTCAGCGAGCAGCTCCTTTGTCTTATTTCTGGCCAGAGTTCCATCTCCTTCTTCTTAGTCACCCGTTTGACTCAGCCTCCTACAGTCACAAAGGGTGAGACCAGCTGGGTAAGTTCAGACGGGCATTAATAAAAGTTCTTAAGAGCAATGCAGACATTCCCCTTCTCTGTGTATCACATGCCACCAGAAGGGAAATTTTGGCCCTCTTTGGCCCATGCTTTAACTCTTGAGGTGTGTAACTTGTCAGAGTCTCCAGGCTCTTTTTCTAGTAGAAGTGCTCTATAATGGGTCCTAGGGAAACTCTGGCAAGCATTTGCTTTCTGCACTGATGATACTGAGAGTTTTTTGGGTTTTTTTTCACTGCTCCAGGTTCACAAGGAGTGTTAACAATGGTCTGTATCAGAAAATGCGTGTCTCGATATTTTATTTTTGTCTCTTCAAAGCATTAATGGATCTTTAAAGTTAAGTGTAACTCTGTCAAACATTTTTATATAACAAGGGCAGTGTTGTTGGCCTCTCAGTGAAAAAGACAGAACAAGTTATTTTTAGCAGGTAAACCAGTTCAGTTTCCCAATAACTGTTTCTAACTAATTATGAGTAAGGAAGAGTGCATGAGACAGGGAAAGCAAACTTGAAAGCTATAAATAGGGACACGTGGGAAGACAGTTGAGAATTGCTTCTCAATTCTGTTCATGGTAATCAGAAAGAGTGGGAAATGGCTGTCTTGCTTTGTTATTCAAAGAGGGAGGTGTGCAAATTTGCATGATTTCCAAATGTTGGAAGACTGATGATCTGAAATGTAGACATTGATACTAATTTGGAGTACTTCAGATTTTCAGCTGAAAATCATCTACTTTCTTTTGGTGGCTTCTCAGCACATTCAAGGAAACTTTCTTAAATTCAAACGAAATTTGATAGATTTGGAGCTGGGAGCAAAATCTTATGCTGATTTTTCCTTATACTATTACCATGTCTTACTACTAGCACCCATCATTCTTATGTTTTACTGGCTAATCTACTTTTAAAAATGCAGTTTCTACTTTTGCTTGCTGTTTAAGTATGACCATATCTTATTAAAAATGCTGAGTTGCATTCTTCTGTCACTCTATTGCTCAAATTTATCTTTTAGGCTGTTTTCTTAATCTCCAGTTTATGCAGATCTTTTGTTTTCTTAATGATTATATTATCAATGTGGAATAATCCTTTTAGCCCCTAGCTCCTTATATTGATTTTGTTTATACAGAAAAAATGTAATTAATTTTACTCTCCACTTGAGAAATTCGAGTTTCCACTGAATATACATGGAAAAAGCTAGAAAATTATCTCTTCAGGAAAAAGAAAATGCAGACTTGCACATGTCTGGGTAATTACACGTGTGATATTTCCATACAGCATAAAACTATCTGGCTTATTAGAATGATTCTAAGTTATGATTTTATATCAATTTTCCTAAACTGTATAAATGAACTGAATGACCAAACAAGCTAATGGTCAATGGAGAGTTGAGATGAATATTGATGAAAACTGAGTTTTCTCACTGGATAATGTGAATCTGTCATTGCTGTTAAGACAACATCTGTCTGTAAATTGTGGTTCAGAAATACCAAGCCACCAAAGCACACCTGAACAAGAGAATGATTATCATACTCAGAAGAACCTCTTGGTTTTTTAAGTGGTGTTTCCCTCTGAAAACACGAGACAGCAAATAACTGCTGGTTTACAATTAACTCTTAACGGGTTATTTATTCTGAAGTAGCCTTTCGTTGATAAGGTAATTCCAAAGCAAAGTTTAATTAAGCTTTTCCTGCCTTTGCCTGCTCTAGTAGTTACCACTGAAGTGACTGAATTTTTATCTGCCTCTTCTCAATTGCTATGACTCAAGTTTATGTTTGCCAATGCTCATCAATGTATTGAAGGGACCTGTCAGCTGCATTTTCCTTCAGAGTGCAACTTCTGTAATTTATAGCTCAATATACGTGTTAGGGCATCTAGAAAAATGTAGAAAGAACTGACTTCTTGTAACAATGCTCAGATTTTTTTAACTATTATTTTTCTCTTTTCTGATTTTCTTTTAGGGTCAACTTCCCTCTACGAATAAAGGCCCTTCCAAAGGAAACTATGCTGACAATAAAACTACTGGGAGTAAACAGCGCCTCTAAAAATACAGAAGTGCTTGCTTGGACGTGCTCCCCATTGTACGCAAAAGAGTAAGTTCGGGTTTGTATGACAGCTCAAGAAAAGGCCATTCTTGAATAGCGCTGCACTCAGACTGAGAGAAAAACAAAAAGACAAAATTACTCATTTCAGGACCTCCTGTAATAAGACTGAAGAGAGTCATTTACAGCAAACTGCTTTTGATGTGCCAGTAAGAGCCCCATCCACAGGTCCGTCCTTCCCTTCCCTTCCCTTCCCTTCCCTTCCCTTCCCTTCCCTTCCCTCTTTTTCTTTCTTCTCCTGGTTTAGGTGACTGTTTAACACCTAGGATAAGGTTCACTGAGCCTGTTGAAAGGCCCTTTCCTGCAGCTTTGCCAAATCTTTCTCTTTCTTGTTCACAATCGTTGTTTTTTTGTTTGGGTTTTTTTCTGTTTCCACACACATTCATTCTGCTTAAATTGAGACAGTTAGTGGTGACCACAATGAGCACTTTTCACTCTCCACACCACTTTAGAAGCTTTCTTCTCTTTTCTAACCACTTCTTTCTGCACAGTACACAATGTAGCAGTGGTTTAAAGGTGCTTGTAGTTTGAATGTCTCTGCAGCGATGTATAAACACAGATCCAAGGTAAATTCTCTGCAGTGCTCTAAATATGTTTCTCTAGCAGTGAGACATCTGGATTTAGATTTAGTCTTTGCAGTGATACTAATTTTCTGTTTAGACTCTACAGCTCTGCAACACCAATTTTTTCAAGCCCCCAAAGTTTCTGCATTAGCATCCACCTCTGAGCTATAGCTCTTTCCTTATCTTGAGACATCTTGATCTACTTCTCTATATGATGGCAATCACCATTTAAAATAAAACAAAAAAAAAAAGTCTGATTGCGTGCATTAATTTGCTATACTTGAAAGACCTTGTGTTTCCTTGAACTTTTGATCTGAGAGATGTAGAAAATAATTTGGACTGGGCTAGACATTTTTTCCGTCCTTCCAGAGAAAATTCAAGGTTACTCTGCTCTTTTGTGACTTAGTGTTTAGAGCACTCATCTTGAAGGAAGGAAAAAAAGCGTGAATCAAACCTCTGCTCCAAGGATTGCTTGGGCAATTTATGCAATGACTTTTCTTTCATCGTTAATCTTAAGAAGAGCACTTCACTCTTCCATTGTGTATGTATTTTTAAAGAAAACATGAAATATGTTTGAGGCATGATAACTTAATGAGGGAAAACTTATCCCATTTACCTCCAAAGGTGCCTATATGAGAATTCTGCTCTTGAGCACCTGTGTGGTTCTGGAGGTTTTCTTATTTTCCAGCATTCAAGCCCAAAAGGAATGACTTTTGGGGGCCTGAAAGTCCTCAGCTCCCTGTGAAGTATATTTTTTCATGTATGCCATCAGAGCAAGCACGTTGGTTTTCATCAGGCAGATCCCCACACCACCCCGACAGTTTCCAAAAATTTGACTGAAAAATGGCTCCGTTCCTTCCTGGAACAAACAATCAGCACAGTGAAGGGGACAGAGGGCTACTTTCCCTTCATTTGCTATGTAATTGTAGAGATCACTGCTGAAATGACCCTTCAAAGCAGAAATCAAGGTTGAGTTGTTGCAGGAATGATTTAGGAATAGCATGCTCAACACCCCCTAATCTGAAAGCTGTGTCATTTGCAATTACAGTAATTACTACCACAAAGAAGCCTAAATGCCTTTTTCTCCTTTGGCCAACCACAGCTCCATAGGATTATTCATTCCCTGTGATTTCAATTGATAGACACACTGGTTTGAAAATAAGAATTGCACTTAAACTCCCCTTTGCTGGTGGAATGCAACTAAACTTCCAGACTTATTTCAGTAGAGTACTTCTGAACTTGAAAGTATGTACCAAGAAAAGATTTGTACCTCTAGTGTCGTGCTAATATGTCAAGAGCCCCTTGTATTACTGCAAAGATTATGGTATTAGGGTTTTTAAATAACAAACTCTGTAAATGTGTATAAAGAGATTAAAGAAATCTGACCAGAAAATCTTTGACAAAACATTTCTAGCTTGGAAAATAACACTTTCTCAAAATAAAACTTTTCTCAGAGGTGAATTTGCCTTCTAAAAAAGTCTTAACATTCTTATGTCTAGAATTTAATTTACTGGGGAAAGGACAGAAATAAGCTCTCTGAAGAAGCCAGCTGCCCCAAGGTATTTGCCTGGGTCATCAAACATCCTGGTTCAAATCCTTGTCCCAGTTGGTCTCTTCTCAGGGTCAATGAAGATAAGGACAGAGTGTAGCTCCTCTTTTTCTATTCAGATGCAAAAAAAAAAAAAAAAGATTATTTTGTTAAGCATCGGAAAAAGAAAATAAATGGCAAACTTTTTTTTTTTTAAATACTCTTCCTCATTTCTGTCCTGTTATATCATCTTCTGATTAAAACCACATAAATTCTATTCAAACTTATTTGGCTTATGTTAAAGAAAGAAATTTAAAAAAAGAAACAATTTTGGATTATTCCCAGGTATTTCTTAGGAATCTTGATCTGTTAGGGCAAAAAACCACTAATTTAAAAGTCTCTGAATTTGCTTCTCTTTGTAAATTTTACATCTAATTTCTCTTCCCAAATAATTATATTCATTTTATGGTCATGTCTCTTCTTTGTATTTGAATTCTTTATGTTTAATTTGAACTGGAGATTAAAAAACCATGAACTTATTTTAACATGTATACAAACTCTTTTAATCTGTTTCAAGAGGTGTGAAGTTTCTCGTGCTTTTGGGCATGATCATGTTAAAGTCTCTTGCCAGATCAAAGGCCTGAATTTATCTGCTGAGAGTTTTACACTCCAGTTCTCCTCTAAAAAATAGTAATCAGGTTGTATGAGAAGTATATATATATATATATATATATATTTTTATAAAAAAAACAACTCTAGCTCTTTATTTAAAGCCTATTACTTATTATTTTATATTGCAATCTCTTCTTTGTACCTGGCCCATTTTGAAACCACAGAATACCTAAAAATGTGCTCAAGAATTTGGCCAGCTTTAGGGTTTTTGGTGTTGCTAAAGACTTATCAGTGAACAGATGTTTAGCAAATTTCAAATTTGCTTAATTTGCATTATTTCCTGAATTCTACTGTTATCTTTCGCTCTTCTGACAGTTTTCTTGCAGTGTGCAGATTTATAACGTGATTAACTGCTGGATATACACTGTAGTCTTTGCCAAACATGTTTTGAGATTCCTGCTTATCAAACTGGCTTCCTGAAAGAATTCTCCAAGAGTTGCCTAAATGTAGATGTTTACTTTAAAATCTTAGCTTGTAAACTAATTTTGTAACTTTATATTTCTGGGAAAAAATTACGAAGTAATCAGGAACATAACTGCAAAATTTTTTTTCAAAGTCTGGAGTAACCTGTTAATTTTTACTCCCTGTAATTATCACTTATACATTTAAGGAAGTTATTTAAACTAGAAACTGTGGGGATGGAGGTTGTGGTACTTATAAATGTCTGCAGTACTATTAGCATTACTTTGCAGTAGAAAATTGCCTCTATTTTGAGTTTGCTAGAACTCTGTAGTATTTGTAATTATGATAAAGGAGTTATTTCAAAGTATCATTCCAATGCAGAATTAAGACTGCTTGGGTCATAAGATATGGGGAGGGTTTTTTATATATTTTAGCAGCTTTGCATTTCCTCCAAATTTAACCTCAACTCTGAACTTCTGAGGCTTATAATGTCGGGTTTGGGGATGCTTACATTACTTTTACACAGTACTTTGTCCTAATTTTCTCGGTTTATCCAGCCTAAGCAGGAACTCTAATGTTATATACATTTGCGAATGAACACGGTGATAATGAGTGCAGCTGCCTACTTGCCCAGTAGGTGAGCCAGCAGATCTGCTTTCCTCAGCCTTATCAGATAGCTGACTTTAGACAGCAGCCCTAAATCACTGCCAGTAGAGCTTTTGATGGTGCCTCTGTATCAAGAAGTCTTATTAGACACTAGAAGCGGTTCAAAAAGTGTTTGGAGGCCTGTGTGCCAACCTTCACATCAGAAACCGCGTTTGTCTCTTGGGCTGAACAGTTTAGTGAGGCAGAGCCAATTAACAAACCAGAAATCCATCATTTTGGGGCAATTTGGGACTTGCGATGTCCCCCACAGTTCTCATTGCTCTGGCTTCACTGACTCTGACATCACAATTTATTTTGGCATTTCCAAATCGGATGGAGCAAGCAGCAAAACTTTCCTCTTCCAGGGTGTGGTGAGGGAAGTCTGCCATGTGACTTCAGGGCACAAGGCTGACTTTGTTAAGTTAGGATAACTTAAGCTGCCTTTAAATAGCAATGTCGTTTTCTGAAACAAGATGGGAGGTTTGTTTTAGCTCCGATAATAAACAAGAGAAGGGAATCTGTGTAATTCCAGAATAAATAAATGGCAGTAGGCACAGAGCAGCGTACGCTCTTTCTGATCTGCCTGATACTGAAGTTGTTACATGAAAGCCATTTTCTGTGGCTGTGATCATTATACAGTCTTTAAAAGGTCATTACCCTCACCTCACAGATGGAAAAGCTGGAATGGTGGGTGGAATAGGGAGTGACCTTCCTGAGCTCATCAGCAGAACGAAGTAGCAGAGAGAAGAATTTGTCTGTTCACTAAAGGATATGGTTATCATGCTCATGATGCTAATTCCTTCATTTTCTGAATGGATCCTGCACTCTCACCTGCTTCTTTTTCAAAAAATAATGATGCATCTTTTCACTGTTTCATTCACCCACCTGGCCCCTGTTATTGTTCCATTTCTGTGTCCAAAAGCCGACTGTTCTGAGGAATATTGACTGTGCATGTAGTGCCCCAAGGTTTGCTGGGTGTGCTGGTTTGGGCTGGGGTAGAATTAATTTTCTTCCCAGTGGCTGGTACGGAGCTGTGTTTTGGATTTATGCTGAACACAGGGCTGATAATGTAGAGATGGTTTTGATACTGTTGAGCAGGGCTCACACAGAACCAAGGCCTTTTCTTCTTTTCGTGTTGCCACACTGGCAAGGAAGTTGGGGATGCCTGGGAGGTTGGGAGGAGACACAGCCGGGACGGGTGACCCAAACTGATCAGAGGGATATTCCAGGCCATGTGACATCATTCTCAGTACATAAAGTGGAGGGGAATAAAGGAGAAAGAGCAGAGACATTTGGAGCGGCGGTGTTTGTCTTCCCAAGCCACTGTTCCCTGTGATGGGACCCTGCTCTTCTGGAGATGGCTGAACACCTTCCTGCCCATGGGAAGATGGGGATTAATTCCTTGTTTTGCTTTGCTTGTGTGCATGACTTTTGCTTTCCTTGTTAAATTCTTTTTATCTCTGAGAAGCCCATCTGCCTTCAAAGATTCTTCTTTGTCTTCCTGGACAGTCTTTAGCCACATCTGTTCTGGGTGTAAACGCATTCAAATAATGAGCTCAGGAAATGTCTCAAACACATCTACAGTACCTCTGAAGTCTGTGCTACTTCTGGTATTTGTCTACACAGGTTTCCCAGGAAAAAAATCCACTGTATGTATTCTTTTTTAAAGGCCCCCATAGTTTTAGAGCACAATATGAAAGTGATTAGCAGAAATGAGAGCTCAAAAGGGTAATTTAGTCTTCATGTTCATTTATTCTCAGCTACTCCTCTCCCTTCTAACAAAAGTGCCAATTAGTTCAAATTATGATGTAAATCTTTGTCAACAAAGGATTGGTTGAAGAGATGCAACTCATTTATTAAAGGTCATCTGAGTACACATCACAGGAAAACCACTTTGAATCACCATTGATCACTTCCTCATTCACATCAATTACCTAAATGAGAGAGACTTCATATCACACAATTGCTTTCCTCCAAGTGCTATCTTGTTCATTTCACAGCTCTTTTTCTGCCTCCATTCCCCTGCAAATGCACCTACAGCTGCAAAAAACCTTCAGAAAATAACTGTCTTTAATCCTCCTGAGCTGTGTTCTCACAATAAAATAAAATAAAATGTTTGTGCTAACAACACAAACAGCTTGAGAAGTGAAAAAGAAAAATTAGTCCTGAATAAGGTTTATACTCATTTATGTCGACTATAACAGTCACTTTGTGGGAGTTTCTCAAATCTTCTTCAGATGACTTTAAGCCATTTATTTCAATTCGCAATTCAAAAGGTACTTTCTTTACAGCAATGTTGCAAACTCATGCTGGGATCAGATAGTCCATCTGGTGTCTCTTGTACCTCCAACATCTTCCTCTCAGGTGAAAGGTGGGCATTCAGACCTCATTTACCTGGCTGGCTCTTTCTGCTGCAGTGGGCAGAAGAGTATCAGGTGCATTCTCTCGGTTGTTTTGGCTGAGCAGTGTTTAAAAAGATCTTAATAAAAATTATTTGTCAGTAAAAGAAGAGGTGCTGAACCGACCTCACTGCTCATTAAGGTATAGACAAATTAAGAGGTAAGCCCAGTGTATTTTCTTTCTTTATTCAGGTACTGCATTCTAAATTTGAGTCGATTTGTTGCGCTTAGAATTTACACCCTAACTTTCTGATTTTATTCAAGTTCTCTGGATTGATTTGTGCTGACCTGCCAAATCGTGCTGGGTTTCTTATCTGCTGGCCACATGCATGCCTGTTTTTCTGATAAGACTTGCTTGTAGGTGTAGTGCTCAGACTGGTACTTCAGACCATAACCTTTCATCTTTCCAAAAACTGTATTTGGCACATGTGGTACAAACTATCCCACTCCAACTTCTTTCAGCTCTTTGGAGACTCTCATATCATATTCCCTCTCACTGCCATCTACACATAAAATCAGCAAGGATCCCTTATGGATGCAATAGATAGCCATGAGTTTCTTCTTTTTTGGGGGATAAATATGCTGCCCTCCACCTTTTACAGCGTGTTGGTGCTTCAAAGTCTCTACCATATTTGCCCTCAAAATTAAATCTTGAGACAGAAATATTACGTTATCCTTATTTTACACCTGGCTTAAAGGGCAGGCCCTGTCACACAAGAAGCCAGTGATAAAGTGCAGAGCTGACTCAGAATGTCTTGGCAGTGTGATTTTTTTTTCATGAACCCTGCAAATGCAGAGATACTTCTGTGGCAGCGAGGCCATCAAGATGCAACCTCTACTGGTTGAGGCCAGATTTGTACTAGTCCCACAAAGATAAAAGCTTTGCTCTCCTTTTGCTTGCCTTTTAAGCTCTGCAGCTCCGTGTTCTTTGATGGGGTTTCAGTGAAGCCTGGTACCAGCGCGGTGTTTCTCTCTGGGGTTTTTTGCAGGAGGCTCATCCGTGGAACTGTGCTGCTCAGCATGGCGCTGCACAGCGCGCTCCCCACAGCAGTGATCACCCCGGGCATCTGCAGCACGGAGACGCCGACCTCAGTCACGCTGCAGGTGAGAAAGCCAGCAAGCAAAGCAAAGGCTTGTTTTCTAACAGAGTGCAGGAAAAAAGGGATGTTCCCACAGCTCGTCGAGACCACCCAAACTCAAATTCCTGTTTCCATCGTAGCCACTCAAAGAAATACAGCAGGTCTGCACGGTAGTTTTGTCGCCTTTCCAGGTTAAGTTAGCAGCTGGGTATTTCAAGGGCAAAGCCAATTGTTTTCTGTATTAAAAATCCGAACGGCTGTTAGCAAGTGAAATGTAAAAGCAGATAATACAGATAAATGAGCATGGCCTAAAAATAGCCTTGTTCTAACAGACAGGCAAATGGGGATTTTTCAGGCTGAGGAGTTCAGTCAAAGACCATGCCTTAAAATAGCTCCCCCTATTAATAATTCAGGGAAGTTGAGACAGTAAATGGCTATTAATTTATAATATCTACTGAAAGAAATGAAACAGGATTTCTCATTCTCCCCCCTCCACCTCATTTTCAGTTATTCCCAGCCATGTAGCAGAATCACAATTTGTGAACATGCTGGAAATGTTATAAATAGATATTTTCATAGAAAACCTAGGCTTAGGTTGGAAAAGGCCTTAAAGATCATCCAGTTTTGCGATGTGACTGAGTATTTTGTAGGCAATAACTTTGTTAACTTTCAGAAGAGTGATACATATCAAATACTTCTATTAAAAAGCAGATATGGATAAGACATTTTGGTGTGCATTAATAGACCAAAGCTGGATGCAAACTGAGCTGAATTTTGAAGAACAATCTGAATTTTCAGATAAATCTACTCAGATTATTAAGTACCTCAAGCATTGTAGTTTTGGTTGAATGTTTACTTTCTCTGTATCTTAAAAAACATTATCTCAAATTTCTGACATGCATGTGTAAGAATGCAAAAATTGGTAGGTGCTGTACAATATATTTAGGAATTGAACCTCCAGAAGTGAAATCAGGAATTTGACTTCCATCTCTTACAGTGACAAACTACACATCAGAAATAGCCTTACTTTTCAAAAAACAAGACAAATCTACATTAATGAAAGTTTTCCATTTGAGAACCATCTCACTAAAAAAAAAGAAAGGAGGCAAAAAATAAGAAATTTCTTCAGCTTTGCATTCGTGCAGTTCTAATAAAATTATAATATGGTGGATGAAATTCTCCCAGAAAATTCCCACTGATAGCTGTGGATGGAATTTATCACCAAGACATTTAAGTAACATATTACATAGAGTGAGCGTCCTCAAATAGTTATCCCCTCTTCTTTCTGTCCTACTTTGTATACTCCCTGTACAAATCCAAGGTAATATTTATTGGCAGTTGTATCAGAGATCATGCATTGCTAAAAGCCCTTCTGTCTTTTTCTGTCTTTTA
>VZTF01006716.1:1138390-1183262 GCA_013397755.1 Cnemophilus loriae | reverse complement strand
TGTAAATAAAGATCGACTTCCCAGAAACTGATTTGGAGTTCATTAAACCTGAACCTGGAGAAAGAAGAGGTGATCTTGAGGAACCAACCCAAGAGTGCCTGAAGCACATTGCAAGACTTTCACAGATGCATTCTCTCTTGCTGTAAGTTGTCCCCACCTAACCCTGCTGATTCTTGCTGTGCTGTACCTACCCTATTGACCACAATTAAATGTATCCAATTTGTTAAAAACAAAATTTTCCTCTGAAGGAGCCTAGCTTGACTGATTTGAGAAGTAACACCTCTAAAGGAAAGAATAGATCACAGCAAGGCCTAATAAGGCCCTGGAGGTGGCAGTGTATTTTACCAGTTTAGAAAAGGATTGTTTTTCCCTTTCTATTACTACACCTTTTCATGTCTTTGAGGCAAGAAACTAATTTTTCGTTCAAAACATAAGATTTTCAGGTAATGCAGTACATCTGTATCAGTATTAGCAAGAGCACCTTTAGGTTCTATGGAAACCGGCCTCCTTTAGTTATTAAACACTCAGGCTTCAGATAGAGCTGTGAAATGGCTTTTGAAAAAACTGTTTCAAGTTATAAGCAAGGGAAGAAGTATGGAGAGTTCAGCTTTCACAGAAGGTGGATAAAGACAGAGTGGAACAAAACACACTCTGAACTGAGGTAGATTAGTATGCTCAGCTATATGAATGTTGTACTACCAATTAGGATTATGTACTGCATAAAATAATTTTGGGTATAATCAGAGTGGAATTTGGAACACAGGTGCTTACGGGGAGCCATTATACTAATGGCAGTTAATTGTGTGAATTAATCCTCCATCAAAGGTCAAAAGGTGCATTAGTTGTGCAATAACTAAGTAACTTAATTCAGCACTCTCAGTGGGATGTGATGTATCTGTTAAGAAGATTTTTCTGTGCTGATTTCTATGTTGGTGGTTTGAGGGGTTTTTTAAATTAATTTATTTTTTAAAAAAATAGCAAGAGACAAATTTGCTGTTCTGTTTCATGTTTAACACAGCTTTTACAAAACCAGATGAAATGTAAAATTATTTTTATTAACCACGGGATCTGTGTTTTGAGGTTTTGTTATTCTATTTGAAAATATGAATGGGATGTCAGTATTTTATTGGTAGTAGCTGCAGTGCCAGTAAAATTTCCACCTGCAAAATATGCTTCAGAATGATTTAAGGAACTTCAAGCCCAAAGCCTGTGACCTCTGTTACCATGGTAAAATTGTGGTTTCGGTAAGAAGGAAGAAGATCATTAAGAAATTAGCTAAGTACAAAGCAATTTGTCAAGGAAGACAGTCTGTGCCATTTCTCTTCTGCTTAAAACCTTGATGGCAATTTTATTGAGAACACTGCACGGTTCTCGTCTTCAATACTCAGGAAAGACACAGTAGATGTGGAAACTGTGCAGAGAGGGGCAGCAAATATCGTGAAAGGGATTAAGCAGCTCTTTGACCAAGAGATGCTGAAAAGGCTGAGGCTCTATAGTTTGGAGAGAAAACTAGAGGATGTCTGTGTATGTACAATCAATTTTTGTAAAACCATGATGCTGATCCTACAATATCTGAACATAGGGACATTTAATGAAACGAGTAAGAAATCAGTTATCAATAAATGGAATAAAGTACTTCTTTAGATAGTTAGTGGTGAGCTTTGAAAATTTGCTGTCACAAAGCTGTGAAGGCAGACAACATCACCACATTCATGAAGGCTAAACACAAATTCATGGGTAACAGGTTCATCAATAGGTTTTACAAAGGACCAGGAAAGGGTAGATCCTATAACATCCATGATACAATTTTGGGTTCTGAGGGAATATGAAAGGAAGAGACCACTGAAAACCAGCAGTTTGGAGTTAAGACGGTGCTAATTTCAGTTACAGGTCTTTGGAGGAAAGACAATGGTAGTCCCATGTCTTCTGAGGAAAGACGATGGTAGTTCCATGTTTTCCCATAGTTTGTTGTTTTCTGTTCTCCTTTCTCAGAGGCAAAGCTGGTCTAACAAATAGATCATCAAGGGGAAGGGTAACATATCTGGAGTTTGAATGAAGTAATTCTGTTTTTTAGTACTTTGTAATCCAGAGGAATCTGTCAGCCTGTAAATTTTGTTGTAACTGTGTCAGAGGAATTATTTTTACCTTCCTCATTCATGAGATAGATTTTCTTAAAAAATTGTAGCCTATTGGCATCCTAACACATTACTGCCGTGATATCTGAAGATTTCTTCTTTTCTTTTTTCCACATATGAAGAAAAAGAGAGGAATCTAGCCAGCTTTTTAGTGCCAGTGTCTCTCTGTGATAATGCTTCAGCCTTAAAAGCCTCAAATATGACTTTGAAATAAATGTGTGTCTGTGGTCAGAAGACACCCAAAACCTTTCTCAGTCTGTCAGGATCCTTCTGTTCATTCTACTGAAAGCAGAGGGAATACGTGAATGGGCAGAAAATTCTTAAACCAATGGTAGAAAAGGAAGAAACAGTAGTTAAAACCAGACAGCTTCGTGGTTGTCTTTCTTACAGGTTGTCGAATCCTGTAGTGTTATAAGTGCAGCACTGCCACAAAACCGACAGCACAGACAGCCTGATTCTGTTCCTCCTCTCTGCAGGATCAGGATCCAAGGCTGCTGGTGGAATAGATGCACACACATATATATTTTTATATATAGTATCAAAAAATTGATTGTCCCAGTAGTTGTGCTAAGTCCATCCATCCAGGGACCCAGATCTCCCTGGTCTCCCCAGCTGCTGACACTCAGACGTAAAAACCCTCAAGGTCCACAACTACGCTGAGCTGATTGCAGGTGCTTGGGCCTCTTCCTGTTACGTGGATGTGTATCTGCTCCAGACGTGGTCTTCCCAGTAGCTCGGACTCTTGTCTTTCTGGTAGGTGGCTCAGATCACTGGTGTCTGTGGCCAGCATATCTTGGGTGTTGATTAATGAAGATGTTGTTCAGTGGGGCTGAAGGAAATGAACATCCCCACGTGGCTCTTGAGCTCCTTTCAGCCCTATGCGCTGATCTTTGGCGTCATCACCAAGCCAGACGAGACAGAACTCATTAGTTAGTGCCAGCTGCTTTGGCTGACTTCTGAAAACATTTCAGGCTCGAGCTTCTGATTCCTTTTAGGATTACTGCGTCTGAAATACAAGCCCCAGAAAACTCGGCATCTGAGATAAAGGCTGCTCTTTGAACCTGACGCAGCCTGCTCACACCCAGCGCGTCCCAGCGAGAGCATGGGAGACTGGTTTGAAGCCAGGATCATGACAGTCTAATTTCTACCATCTTTATTTCCTTTATTCATCATTTTCCTTCTGCCTTACTTTTCCCTCCCTTCCAGCTTCCCTTTTCCTTTTTGCTGCTTGCCTGGGAAGGATCTAGTTTGCCTGCCAGTGGTCGCGAGAGTCCCGTTGTGATGAGGTGTGATTAGAAAGTCTACTTCCAGTTGGGTCAGTAGTGGAAGAGGTCTTTTCTAGTTTGTCCATGGAAGAGAAACTTTAAAGTGAAAATAAGTGCTGGGGGACAGAAATCTGCATTTTCTGTCTTTGCTGCTCTCTCCTCTTTTCCCCTTTTGTCTTGTTCTCCTTTAGTACTGAACGTGAACAGCAAAAGCAGCTCAGAAGAATTTAAACTCATTTTTTGCTGTTTCCCCCTCCCACCAAAAAAGTAACAATTAACACCAGCTAACAAAGCCTTCAGAGAAGCTGTTTTCTTCGTTTAGGTAAAGGGGTTAATCAAAACCTGAACAGAAAACTACTGAATTATTTCGGTTGCAAGGTGTTTTGGTTTTTTTTGTGTTAAGCAGAAGGCTATATAAATATAGATCTCATATGGAGGGAAATTTAGATACAACCCTACCTAAAAATCTTAATTTATTATCAAAAAAAAGAGGTTTAATTATCATCTTAACCCTATTGAGACAAAAAAAAAAGCCTTTATTTGCATAACAATCTTCAGATCCTATATGTATGCAAAATATTTTTACCATCTTAAATGTCTTATTACATGTTTATATAAACTTTTGTTACAACTAAGAAACTTAAAATCAAAACCTAAAATTCTCCTACCCCACCCACCCTTTCATTTCATCTCTGATCTTTAAAGCACGGAAAGAGAAAATGGCATTACCTCTGAGTAAAGTCAGAGGGAGAAATGCGTTATTTAGAAAACACGATACAAGGATTGATTTCTTATCTCCCTTTGCAAGCTCAGTAGAAGCTTTAGCTGCTTTAATCTGAACAACAGATTGTCTAGTTTGGAGGATGCTGTTTGAAAGCCGAAATCTCTGCTTAAAGTTAACATATAAAAGAAGTCCTTTAGCTGAACTATCCTGCAGAATGTCATCCAAATGCATGAGATAACCGGGCAGGCAATGAAGTTTTAGGCCTACTTTTATCACTTTTGCTGTGTGTGACTTTTTCACATGACGGCAAAGGCATCTAGCTATTGTCACGGAAGACATGCTGTGAATTCTGAAGTTTTCTTGAAGTCATTAGCAAAATGATACTTTTCCTGACATGATTACTGAAAGTCAGGATTGGTATCACAGTTAAGTTCATCTTCTGCATACATTTACGAGCTTATTCTCCTAAAGGGAAGAAATTAACATTTACTCAGGGAAAAAACATGCCCATCTTTGTGCTGCTGCTCTCTGTTTCTAAACACTTGGCAATTCAAAGTTGCAAAGGAGAAAAGTTCTCTAGTGCCTACAGAGCCAAAGGAACTCATTTCTATGAGCTGTGAATGACACAATCTTGACAGCTAGAGTGGGGCTAAGATTTTTTTTTGGCTAAGAATGTCCCAAAACATTGCAAATAGAAGGAAGACAACCTTGGAAAGAATGTAAACACTTGGATTTTGAGCCCTGTTTACACATCTGGATAATTAAATGCTTGTCTGGAAGCAAACTATTTATTTACTGCCTTCTACTAGATTCCTCACACCTCATTCTGAAATATTTGGGTTTGTTTAAAGTAACAGTTGTGTTAAGCTATTAAATAGATGCATCACCAACCTGGTCAAATATGACCAAGAAAACCAAAGTTTTTCTTGATTTCAGTAATTATTTGTATGAACCAGGGATCGGTTTGCTCTTTCAGAGTTTGCTTTTGAAGGCTCTGATATCAAATTAAGGCAATTGTCTGAGCTTGTCTCTCCAGGGAAATTTATTTTCCTGTTTTCTGATGTGTCAGAACCTGAGATTTAATATGCATGAGGCAAAGACATCTGAATTGTTGACAAATCAGATGATATAAGGCAGAAATTATTCTGAAGCATTTCTCACCGTGGTGAAATACGGTGTGATGACTGACCATTTTATCAATATGACATTTAGCTATCTAGTATCTCTGTGAGGAGTCTGCTATATTGCATCCCTTTTTTTTTTTGTGAGTACAGTAAAGCACAGCAAGCTAGACTTTTCAAACAAATGTAGAAGTTGCTGAGAGCTTTTCTTCCCTTTTCCAAACTCATATCAGTGCTAGGGGTAATCACACCCTGCGTGTGTGTGCCTGTGCTCATGTTTTTGTGCGTGTGCGTAGATGTGCCTAAACATTATTTTAAAAGCAAATACGTTAAAAATAGACACACCTGCATTAAAGAGTCAAAGTAAGGGCAGGAATGAAAGCTATGACTTGCAGTGTTGTGTGTCTAATTACGAAAGTTAGTTAGAGATGATCTGTAGCAGACAGATGTAACAATAATTTACTCAGAGCCAACTGCACCTTCTTGGTCAAAAAAACCCCAGCTGGTAAAAACAAACAACACCAACAATAGAGACAGCAGAGAAGAAAACTGAGAGTGCTTGAAATGTGAAATAATCATATATATGTGTGTCTTTTGACACTTCATTTTTATATGACCTAAGGCTGACAGATCTAGAATATAAGTATCACTTTTTTTATAAAAGCTGGTCCGCAGAAAATGGTATCCTACCCCAAGGAAAACATGTACTCAGCTGAAAAGCAATGTACTGTGTGACTTGGCCCCTCTGTACAATAAAGTTCATTGCTACACAAAGCTTCAGGTGGTTTTAATTTCAAACTGAATTTCTAATCTTCTTTTCCAGACTCTCAGAGCAACAGAGAAGAATCTTGTGGTTTTATCGCTACTCCTGCAATAATCAAAACTGCTCCCTTCCTCTGGTGCTGGGCAGTGCACCCAGCTGGGACAGAACCACTGTGTCAGAAATGTATGCCTTGCTGAGGAGTTGGAGATTCTCTAACCCTCTAGAGGCACTTGGGCTGCTGACTTTCAGGTAAGGGAAAATGACCCAGGTAGGAAAGTAACGATAAACAGAATGGTCACATGCTGGTTAATTCAGTTCTGCAGTTTGCTCAGCACAGCTCCAGGTTTGGTTCAGTGGCTGTGCTTTTGTTTCTCTCTGTGTCAAAGTGAAAGTGGAGTTGCAGCTCTTGTGATGACCTTGAGGAGAGCGTGCCAGCCGTGTTTTCTTGGCTGAGGTGGTTTTATATTTCTCAGGATAATGAAAAGAGTGTTTTATTCTCTAGGACAGATTCAGGCAGTTTCTGGTAACAGGTGATCAGTCAAATACTTAGCACTTACATAGCACTCCATAACTTCAAGCTACTGTACAGACATGAGGTGACTGATGGGAGATAAGGAGGACTGAAATATGTCTCTAGATTATACAATAATCTATGTAAATACATACAGTCCCACGTGTAACCTATCTTTCTGGAGAAGATTGGATGAAACTTTGAAGTCAGTTAAATAAATTCTGTTGTGGTGCCTTATGTTCCACCCCCACTTCTTGCATTGGGAGCTGATTGTTTGTCAGGATACTTTCTTGATGCTGGAGATAGCTGTACCCATGATGTAATAGAGATGTCAGGGAACAGAATCCTGTGTCAGCAGTTACATTCCCTCCAAAAACTTGGGAGGTATTCTGCATCAAGTGACCTGTAAGAACATTACACATGCAGATGAAATGCCTGAGCAAATTTGTTTTATCAAGTCATTGCTTGTCTTGGGTAAGCACAAGCTGCACCAGTTTTGCAATCTCAGTTTCATGCTGTACCTTTAGAAAAAAAAATAAACCTCCTCTAAAGATTTACTTGAGAAATATATGTGGCTTGATACACTCCCCACCTTATTATTCAAAATAGATATTTGATAATCTCAAACTGATTATTTTCTGTTATTTCCCTCTGGATGCAATTTCCTAAGAGTACTTGCATCCCAGGTTTCTATCTGAACTATTAGCAGTCTCACATGTTTGCATACATGTCTTTTTTATGTGTAGTGGGAATGGTGGGAGCAAAGATCCTGACAGATCAGATTCTGGAGCTTAATATTGTTATTTATCATTGTTAAATTATTAGGGTCCAGTTCTAATTTATAAAAGATCCATGTAGAAAGGAATATATGGGCAGTGTGTTGTCTTCCAGACTTCAGAGTAGAAAGAGAATTTGATAGGGTTTGTCAGAGCATGCCAGGCTTTTAGATCAGACCTTTTGCCCGATTTTTTTTCTGTGTCTGGGTGGCATTTCTGCAAGTGAAGAGCTTGATTGTTGTTTGAAGATGCAGCTCTGCACGAGGGTGTGGTGCAGAATATCAGTCCTTTCAGGTGCTTCAGAGAGTATTTAATATGACTCAGTCTGTCCCTGAGTATGCAGGGATGTTCTCAGTGTGCATGGGGTGCAGGGTACCCATTGTTCATTCTGGCTACAAAGATTGCTGGCATGGAAAGAGGGGAAAATGTCATCACTTTGTCTCTCTTATGTTACCTTTGGGAGTGGCTGGCACCTGCATGTGTGCCAAAGAACAAGAACTTCTCTCCTGATCAGGATCTTAGATGGCTTGTCCCTTTAGTTTCTTTCTCACAGAAGATAATATCGATCTGGTTTTTTTGCTTCATGGTAACACCGCAGAAAGAATTTCTGGATCACAGAACAAATCCTCTTAAGGAAAAAGAATCTGTCCTTCTCATATCCACAATATTTTGTCGGTGCACGAACAACTGGGAAGCTAACCTTCAGAAACAGAGATTACATTTCCTTAAAGATGCCTAGTTTCAAAAATGTCTGGGTCGCTGATTTAACTGCTGAGACACATGGATATGCAAATTGGGAGAGTGGGTTGAAGGAGAGGAGTACTTTCCATATAAATGGATTTCTGAGGTTTCTTCTCTTAGTTCTCTATTTCTCAGATTTCTATCATTTTGAGAAAAGTACAGTAGCACTGGATAGGGTCCAACCTTACTTCCCCCTTACCTTCACTGACTTTGGATCATAGGCTCTTTAACTGAGCTGGTTTTGAATGTTCATTCAACTCTATCCTGTTTTATGTTTGGCATTGACAACTCATCAACTCAGTTCCTCACTTCTATCATCCACGAAACAGCTCTCTGATTTCTTGTGATTGCCAAGACACGACTGAAAGATCCAAGTTCATATAAAACATGAGCAGAATATAAAATAAATGCTTTTCTTATATTCATGTCTATTTTAAGGACTTGTGTTACCATCACTATCAAACCGTGGGTAAGGAAAATGAATTAGAGCTGATCTTTGTCTACAAGCGCCACTGACAGGAGCAACTGCACTAAATCAGCCCAAAAGTCAGCCTAGTGCATCCTCTCTCCAGTGGTGACCTACAACAGCTGCCCAGGGAAGACAGTGAAAATGGGCCAAACATAGTGACACTGTTACTCTCAGACGGACTCTCTGCTTCTTCAGACAGATTTTTTTTTGCTGAAGAGCCCTCTTGCATTTTTCTTCTATGACTTTTTCCAAAATTAAAATTGATTCTGCATAAATATTCAGCTTACAGTACATCCTAAAGCAAGGAGATCTGCAGCTTAGCTCTATGCTGTATTACTTCTATGCACCACAATTTACCACATTTATCAGTACCGTAAAAGAAACCAGGAGTTTCCAGTCACTCCAAATTCTGGATGCTTTCTTTGGTGGAACTTCAGTTTGCAGTGTCTTTAGGAGAACCTACATCTGTGCTGCAGGCTTGTGCTCACTCTTCGGAAAGGGTTCTTGAAATCACCAGTCACTTCTGCAAGCCTTGGGTTGGGAACTCTCAATTATCCTTCTCAGAGCAAAAAAAGCAGCATCTGTCCTGATGATTAAACTCAAACTCACACTGGTGAGGATAAAGAAATGGAAACCATTGGAGGTGCTTCCTCATGGCCTGGGTTAGGAGGCAACATCACAGAGCTTAGGGAGAGGTATCACAGCCCATCACATCAAGCCCCATTATCAGGAATCTGAACTGGAAAGCTCTTTGCAACTTTTTGAAACTTCTAAGTTGTTTTGTCCACCTCACAGTTAAACGTATCCTTTAATAGATATTTCTTATTCTTTGAGCATGTCTCTCTTGCTTATGCTCTTCCCCTTTGCAGGCAACTCTCAAAGCAGCCAAATGATAACATGCTCCTTTATGCAGTGGAAAGGAAGAACTTTCATAAATGGAAAACACAATCACGGTACATTTCACAGATAAATTCAGTTGCAACCTTGAATCCAGTATTTGGAGCAAGTGCATTGATTCTTAGAGCCCTAGAAGCCAATGCTTAAGAAAAGGAATTTAAAAAACCATTAATGTTTCTTTAATCAATAAAGATGCGATGGAGAGTATGGGAGGGGGAAGTGTAGAAAAAGATTTTACACTCTTACCTCTAATTTCAGGGAAGGATGGTTATAAGCTGCTGCCTGAAATATAAAATTATCCCTAAGGCAGAAGTTACTGAGACGGTCCCTCCTACTCAGAACAGCTTCTTGGTGCCCTGTGCATGTTGCCGTTGATTTCACTTATGGAAGTTGGTAAAAAGCCAAGCTTTAGCGAGTTAGAGCTTTCTGTAACTGTATCTGCATGCGTGGCACACCAGCCGGGGACATAACACCAGTGCACTCGTTTACTCAGAGAATTTTCTTGGTGACAGAAAGAAACCAAAGGCAGGGTTAGCAATGCCATCCTTTATGATGGGTTGCTAGCAGGCCATTGTTTTGTGTGTGTTTAGAACAACTGTGATTGGGAATTTTTAGTCAGGTTAGCTTGCTATTCAAATTACTTCAAAGGAAAGTCCGAGCATATTTGTTAATCAAAATAGCAAACATCTTCTTTAGATTTTTTTTTTTTTTTTTTTTACCCTCTGGCACATTTAGAGGACACTTGCAGCCCTGTGAGGAATCGTGGCTAGGAATCAGGAAATTGAGCTGGAATCGGGAAACTGAGCTGGAATTGGAAAACTGAGCTAGAATCAGGAAACTGAGCTAGAATCAGGAAACAGCCACGGAAAGTGTGTCGTTTTCCAGCATAGTGCATGGCTGCAACCATTTTGAAGAGAGAACTTTTCAAAATAGGTTGTGGAGGTGAAGATGTAACCTCCCTATTAGGCTTAAAAATTTTCCTAGAAACTTCCTGCTGAATTCTCATTCCGTCAGGGCAACTACGCAGGAGAGGACATTCCTTTGAAACCATGTGCCAAATCAGTGGTGTCAGACACAGTTTTGGTTGTAGTATCCCTCAGCCTGTGACTGCCACAGTATTATTCTTGATTTTCACTTTATGTAGCAGAGTGGCTATTGCATTTCAGAGGTTCAGATATCTAACCAATAATTGTAATAAAATGTGATACCTTGAAGACAGATTTTGTTCTTATACCTTTGAAAGCCAAACTGATTTAGAACTGTTGAATCAGATTGCCACTGTTCCAATAAAAGGAGAATTTAAAATGTTCCCTTGGAGCTCACAATGAAATGCCCAGCAGAGTATAAACCAGATAGAAGTAGCGCATATCTTGCCCGTTTGCATCTTGGTACTTGGCTGTAGTTATGCATCAATATGGAGAGCAAACACAGGCTTATGCAAAGAAATAAGATAAGAACAAAGCAACACTCCACAATTAATCTGATATTTTGATGTACAGAACATGTTACTGATAGAGCTTTAAAACTGCTTATGCTTAAAATACATGAAATGTAGTGATAACTTAGACGGCGATGTATGCATTGCTAAGAATAGACAAGTCTTCTTTTTAAGCAGTGGAATGTGATGAATTCTTTAGGTTTTTTCACTGCTTTTAACAATTCTTAGCTTTCTTGGCAATAAATATGAGGGAACTACAACAGAATGCTATAGTAGGACAAATAGCAATAGACAACTATGTAGGATATTGCGTGCTTTCTGTGCATAAATGTGCAATCTAGTCAGGAAGCTTAATCTAAATAATCATGTTTTCCATGGTTTGTTCTTCAGTTTTAATGCGAGAGAAAAGTTTGTCTCTGGGGTGGGAAGAACCTTCTGGATCATACAGGTTTCAAATGGAAACTGCTTTTCGTTAATTTCTTCCTACTCTTGTCCTAGGATATGGTTCACCATATGGTCTCCATGACATCTTAAACTTATTCTTAGTTGTTTCAGTCAGAGTTTCTTGTAGAAAATCTATGTGAGCATCACTGAAAGTATATTTTCTGTGAGTTAATTCAACAGATCTATCTGCCAATCAATCAGCCAAAGCAAAAGCGAGTGAATACGACCATGACCTCTGCAATGAGTGGGGCTGGGGAGGGTTCACGTGACTTCTCACAAGGAAGAGTGAATTTTCTCTTTTTCAACAGAAAAATTATGCAAATGCAGTGTCTTTTTTGCTGATGGTATTTGTTATCTTTCTGTACTTTCCTTTAGTCCTTACCATTTTCTAACCTTCATACACTCATACAGTGTTTTCTTGAGAAGGCCTCAAAGGAATGAAGAAAATCACCAGCAGAAAGTCCTGCTTATGTTATCTGTAAGCTAAAACTAAATACCTAAATCATTATTCTAGTAGTTTCTTCCCTCTTCCTGTCTAATTACTTTTAAAATACTTAAACTGCCTCACAAAACTGCCCTGTCTATTCTTTTAAACATTTCTTTCATACTTTCTCTCCTGGCTGAGTTGCATCCATCAATGACAGGATATCCTTTATTACTTAAAGGGTTTTTTTGTTTTCAGTTGGCATCCTCATTCCAATAGGTTTGCTAGTTCAGCTTTCTTTGTTTCTGCCAGACTTAATAACATGCATCTCGTGGGCTGAAGTTTTTCTTTTTTGAAAATGCAACAGGACTTAAAAAGTGAAGGGAAATGCAGAAATGAGTGGCATGATATAAGCCTCTACCTTAAAAGAAGGCCTGTGAAAGGCTACATTGTTCTCTTCAGAGATCATCACATGCCAGAAAATGTAGAGAACTGAGCAGTTTCACTTATCTGACAAAAATATTCCAGCACAGGGCTATTTGAGGCAGCACAATAAAATTAGAATAATAAAACTCTTAAAAAATGAAATACACATCTATTTCTCATTTGCAGTCAGCTCACCACTAGCAGATGCTAAAATCTCAAGAGAATTTCACAGATCCACAGGACACCTCAGCAGTGCTTGGTTTTCTGTTTGACTCTGATTTAGCTGAAAGGTACAGCTAGACAAATAGCTCCCGACTGGCTGTCTGCATGAAAAGAATCAAAGACTGAAAGTTGTCCTTATTTCTAAACCAAATTGTAATCTACGGTCATCCAGCTCAAAATTCAACTTTTGCAAAAACATCTTAAGGTCTCAAGGGAGACCTAATAATCCACTTAGAAGTTAAAAAGCAGGTGACTGTCAATCACTGGCATCATGCAGAGAGGGAAGAAGACTGTTGAGTTTAAATAGGTGAGTGTTTAATTAGAGGAAAACAGTTTCATAACTTATGGAGAATCCAAACTGGGAGACAAGCTGTGAAGGGGACATTTGAAGCCCTGCGTGGTGTGACCTGTTACTGAAGACTAATCTCAACAACTATAATTTCCATATTGTTTATTTCTTGGTAGAGTCTGTGATGTTTCTGGTGTGTGTAAAGCCAAAACAAATATGTAAGAAGCTGTGATCTCTGTTATGGAGTACTCATTGCCTTAAGAGAGAACAATTAAATTGGTCAAAAGAAGAAAGCTGCAGGATATTACAATGCAGGCAGGCAAATAAATGGGGAATACTTTGGTTCTAGTCACAGTGATTAGAACCACAACACAGTGGTTCTATTCAATGAAGTATTTATTGACCAATAGGTTGTTTGTTGAGGGGAAAAAACAAACAACTATAAGTGAGTGGAAACCTAAACCTGGATGACAATTGCCATTTTGAAACTATGCAAAAAAAGAATCTTACGAGCATTTTTAAAAGATTTTGTTTTAAGCTAGGGTTTTTTAGCTAAATTCTCAGATATTTTGTTGACAACCATAAAGCAGCTAGGAAGAGGAGTCCTCAAAGGTCCTGCCTCTCTGAAGCCACAGTCTGAGTCTACATGTCAGGAATTCCGAAAATTCCGTTCAAATCCTTCAAAAAATTGATCTGATGTAGACAGGCTGTGCTACAGATGAGCTCCTCTTTCTGAGGAGCGTACCCTTAAAGACTGGGATATTGAATTTGTTGTGATAGAGTTGTCTCACTTCTCTGCTTTCAGAGTTTTCAACATGTGTAAATAAATAATTGCATATTCATTGCAGCAAGCCCTGGAAATCAGCTCTCCTCTAATATCCAAACTATAAAGCTCTTTTTCTTAGGCCTGAAGTGATTTCTCTTGCATTGAGTTAGAGTCAAAAAATCAATTAATTTTGTCCTCTAATCAAGACTAATTTATGGATTGCTAAAATCAGATTTGATGCAGCTCAAACATTTGCAAGATTATTCACTGGAAAAAAACCTTCCAGCCCTAATTAAGTACCAGACTAAAAGATGGCATAGTTTCCAGGCATGTGAAGGGATTTTTTTTTACTCAGATCTGCTTCTAAACCATATCCTTTATTGGCTTCTAGCAAATAAACTGGTGTATGCAAGCGTGAATAGCATAAGCACCATGTAATACCGGTGGAGTTCATAAGAGTTTGCTGTAATTGCAGTGTTTCTGAGGATGCTAAATGTTTGCTCAAGTAGGAATGTAAGGGGGAAAACAAATAGAATTAAATATTGTGCCTGTGTGCAGTATTTAAATACAAGTGCAATATTGTACTTGTACCTGTGGCTCTGAACAACACTGAAATTCAAAAAAAGGTAATTGCTATTACGTCTAGTGATTAACAAATTGTCAGGTAGTTAAAAAAATATGCTAATTGCCCATTCTTAGTTCAAAAGACAGAGCTAAGCCTTAAGGTGGCCTCGAGATTTACAAGCTGAAGGAAACAGTTTAGTCACCAAGGCCAACAAATTACCAAAATCTCATTCAAGAAGAATGACAAGAGCCATGTCTCCTGCAGCAAACTACCCTGCAGATATTTCACGACAGTGCCTGTCATTGCCCTAATCTCATCTCCTGGCACTGCTTCTGATAACTTAGACATAGCCCTGGTTTTGACTTACGTCAAATCAATTCTAAACAAATCAAATGTTAGCTGCTGAATTTTCTGGAAAGTCTGGGATTAAAGTAATTTCCTCATTCTTTGTCAAGCTGGAAAAAAATAAAGGAGTTTCTCTCCTCATAGCATTGCGTGTGTTCAGATCTTGGCTGCTAGTAAGGACAAGCTGTAACCAAGTAATAACATTTTTCTGCTTGGCCTTGTGCCTGTGTAGAGTGTATTTCACTGTTCAGTAGCCTGTTGAACTAGGCAAGAAGGGGAAGGGAAAGACTCATTTCCATACTATCTGCACATGCTTGGCACACAACCTTTTGGAGCAATTGCATAAATAGAAAATAGGATGATATGAAAGGGATTTTTTTTTTTTAATAGATAGTCCTCTTTCAGATATGTTTTGTTCTAAATAGCTATGTGAATATTAAAGTAACAACTTCTCATTCCTAATAGGTCGCCTAGAATAAATAAGTTAAAAAATAAGCCTTGCAAAAGATGCTAATTTGGGCCTAGGATGATAATTTATTTATGATGCATTCCTCCTCTCCCCATCGAGGCCCTCTCGGCATTATAAAAAGAATTATAAACCATATTAGAAACGTCATTAAATATGGGCCATAACAGACAAACAAAATAGTAAAATCAGACCTGAGTCACATTGCTGAAGGGTGTTGGAAAGTGTTACAGGTTGCAGATGGTTGCAGCCTTGAGAACCATTTTTTTCAAGTCCAACTTTCCACCTTTTTTTTTTTTTTCAATCAAAATATTCCCATTTTTTATTACATGGCCTTTAGTTAATTCGCTGATCAAAGTGTACATGCTGTTCTGCTTCAGCTGGTTTTATTGAACTTAGAAGCTCAAGATTCAAGCAGCAGGTGCCATTATACTGCTGAGCACTTAGCTTTACAATTTCTTCTGTTTCTATCTTGAGAGAAACAAGCAGTCATCGCTGCAAATATGGGACTGCCTCCTCTGTTTGACTTCTGATTTTTATTTCTATATTATTGGCAAAAGATGCTGGATGGGAAGGTGGGAAGAGAGCAGAGTTTTGTGCTGAGCTCTTGAAGCAGTGACACTGTTAGCCTGTGGCATCCCCAGCCATGCATGAAGGGTCTGATTTCAAAGGACTTTCCTCAGGGTGAATTGACAGGATAACCCTTGTCCTTTAGTCATCATTTTTTTGTGTGCCTAGACTGCCGAATCAGAGATCTCTGCCAAGAGCCCTATCAGTTCAGAGGGTAGGGACTCACTGCTTTTTGTGGGGCAGGTGCTTGCCCTCGGGGAACGGGATCAAAGCCCAGCAGCTCTTCTGAGCAATTTCCAGTTGACTGTGGTGCTGTTTGAAGACATTTCTGCCCCTCGGGTGGAGATGACCCTTCTCGCACCTCTGGTAACTGAAAGGTCTCCATGAACATTTCCGGTTTGCTTCAGGAGAAGACAGAAAATATTTTTGGGATGGCAATGGACAACTGATACACAGATAAGGGTGGCACCACGTAGCAGATGTTCACAGAAGGCCACATCTGTTCCTTTCCTTGTGAAAGCAGAACCGCAGCAAATCTGCCAAATTTGAACCAACCTAGGCAACCTCTGTGTATGTGAAATTCTCTGTGTATAAAATCATAGAATCGGTAGGGTTGGAAAAGACCTCTGAGATCATCGAGTCCAAACTTTAATGATGAATGTCACAATTGCAAAACATTAAAAGGTAGAAATCATTTTTATATTTTCAGAAGAAGTCCTTAAAAGATTCCCTTTTGGTTTTCAAATATTGAAAGAGACACTGTATACTTTCTGTCCTTCTCTCTAAGAGAGAAAATGTTCTGTTAAGAGCCAGTTTTGATCAACCAGGTTACATCAAAATTTCATTCTCTTTCAGAGAAAAATGTTTTTACCATCTATATTATCCAGCCTTCTTCTCCTGCATTATCGCTGCTGCCACACCATGTTTTTCTCTTTTATCATTTTTACAACGAGAGCTCCATCACAAAATCTACACCAGGCTACAGCCACCCTGGTTTCAGCCAGAATTAGTAGAGAATGTAGCTTATGCTGAGTTTTCAAACGTTTTCTCATCAGAAAGATCTGTTTCACTGACTTGGAGCGTTTCTGGGGGAAGGTGTTAATTTTTCACCAAGTTTCACATAATAAAATCCTAAAAATACCCAACCCGTGTTTTCAATTTCAAAATTGCTTTTGTTTAAAAAGTACTTTTGATTGTGTTATGACAGAAAACAGGAGAACTGATTTGGGAATAAATTATCTGAAATGAACCCTTTTTGTATGGGAAATTTCAAGCTTTTGTGTTGTTGCTCAGAACAAATGAAGCCTTCAAGTGACTGTTAAAAGTTCACATGGCTCAGAAATTTCTTATTTCAGGTAAGAAAGAGCAGCAAGAGATCTGTAATTCACTTCACATTTCGGGAAATTACAATAAGTAGGAGTTCAAATTTAAAAAGACTTTTGAAGATCGGGTTGGGGTTTTTTTTCCCCTGTGTGACACTGTAACAGTCAATCCAATTAAGTCATCTGTGGTGTGTTTCTTGTTACAATAAAGCAAATTAATGGATTTTTTTTTTTCCTGTTCCATTTTGAGACAAAATCAGTTTTTCTAACATCTTACATCAGTGAGAGCTCAGGAGAGTTGCAGTGGTCTGGTAGCTCTTAATGATACCTATTTGTTTTACTCTAGTTTTCCAGATCAAGATATTCGCAGGGCAGCAGTCCAACAAATAGAAAATGTGTCAAATGATGAATTGTTAGAATACCTCCCACAGCTGGTGCAGGTAAGGAGGAAATTGATAACCAAGGAAGTCTTCTGTCCAGATCAATAACTTCATTAAACACTTCTGATGCTTTCAGGTTGGTTAATACATTGCAAGAGGAACAAATAAGTCTGGTCAACTGATGCAACGAGTGGATTAGAAACAGGGCTGAGGGAGAGACTGTTTCCAACTTAGGAGAATGGAATTGTTTTGGCATGCTGATTGAGCTTTCATATATAGCACACGAAGGTATTTTCAAGTAACAAAGAAAAGTGAAAAACGCATCTGAACAAGAGAAATTCTTCTCAGGTGACTGGGCTTTGTTGCAGTCAAGGAAAGAAATGCTGTCGCCATAAATCACTGGGTTTTTAATACCACATATATGGAGAAAACCCCTGTCAACACAGAGTCAAGTGGACATTTGAGTGTGGAATCGTCTCTTTAGAGATGTACATTGCATTTCACTAGAAATGAATGTTTTGCAAGTTATGGCATCACTGCTTCCAAAGCACTTGGTGATTGAATAAGTCCCATGTTGAGGTCAAGGAGGAACTTTTAGAAGCTTTATCCCCTCACTTCGTAACGCTGAGCATATGGATGACTTACCGTCCACACTGCAGAGCTTCTCAGGGTTTCTTTCTGTGTCTGTGATATCTGCTTATCTAGATAGATATCTCTGTATGCATTTACGAATATATTCATGTAATCCACTAATGTGAGGCAGTGGAACCTTCACAGCTTCACAGCATTCCCAAACTGCTGTGACCTTTCACCTTCCACAGCTTCTGTTCTAAAATAAGTTTATTTTCCAAACCAGATAATCAGATAAAAAATTAAATATAGCATTGGTGGTTTTAAATGGGGGAAGAGAAGCTGCGTATTTACATGCATGTTTAACACAGAATCAGGATGATGTCTGTCTGTCTTCCAGGTGGTGGCAGACTCTTGTGAACTGAAAGTTTCTTTGCTCATTGCATCGCTAGAGCAAACTCCATGTGTCTGATTGCTTTGTTCCAACTAAGCACTGGGTCCTTTCTGATTAGTTTTGTTATGAAGGAAAGACACCAAAGCCAGCACAAAACTGATTTTTATTATGAATTTTTCTATTAAGGTGCTCAAGTTTGAGTGGAGTCTTGAAAGCCCTCTGGTGAAACTGCTGCTGAATCGTTCTCTTCAGAGCATCCAAGTAGCCCATCAGCTTTACTGGTAAGACCATTTGCCATTGCTACCATGGTCATTTTCTGTCACAGTGAAATTTATCCATGATTCCATCGGCGATAAGCCCTCTTTTGGTTTAAAGTCAGCAGAAAAACTAGGTTTTGCTCCTGCCCTGTCAGCACTGGGTATGGGTAACTTGTATAAAAGACCCACTTATCTCTGCCTTCATCCTGCCCCTGGGCAGGAGGAAGAGGGGGAAGTTCTGCTCCCATAATTAAGACACCATTTGTTTTTTCCAGCATTTTTTTGTTGGACCCAGAAATAGTCTTCCCCAAAATTTACAAGCATTGGTTTACTTTCAAAGGAGGCTGCATTTGTGACTTCCCTGACTGCTCTTGAATTTGTCAGAATTCTCATGTGTGTCAAGATGTTTGTCTTATCCATTTTTATATCAGTCTGTCTTGTGATGGTAGAGTTTCCAACAGTTGTTTTCGTGATTACGGGGATGTACCAGGCCTGGCAGAAACTGCCATTCACCACCTACCTCCAATATAATGGGTCCTCTTACTGTATTGTTGAATTATTCTGTTTGCTGTGCTGTTACCTCAAGGCTCTCTGAGAAAGAATGTGACTTTCTGATGTCTCAACATCTGCCCTTTGAGCTGAAAATCAAACCCTGGTGTATTTGCATTTTTTTTTTTTTGTTTCTATCTTTAGTAATGATGGATGAACTGAGCTTTCATTTACAGTTCAATTGGTTCAAATCTCTTAAGCCAAAGCTTTCCTCCCTGCAAAGGAAAGACAGCAATTTGAAACGTAGTCATTTGGTTGATGAAGTGTGGGGTTGGGAGGAGCATAAATAATACTTTCATACCTGCATGGTGTCTGGAAGTGTTAGTGGGGATAAAACAGAATTATTAATGTGTTTGTTTTACTGAAATGAGAGGGATAATGTGCTTAATGAGCGTATCTTTCAAATAAAGAGGAACCACATTTAGCGAGCCATTTTTCGACAGTGCCTGAAATACACCTGAGACAATTTCTACCAGTACTAAACTTAGTCATACTGGATATAAAATGTCCAGTCTGGAGTTCTTATATATGCCCTAAGAGTTGGTAGTTTTCCTGTACAATTAGAAATTATATCTAGGGTTCAAGGGACAGGGGAACATCATTAGTTTGCCTGTGTTTTCTTTAACTCTGCTCTTCTTCTCAGAAAAAAAATGGCTGTTTCCAGTCTTCTTCCTCTTTACTTTGCAGTGCAAATCCCTATTTTCCCCAACATTTTGCTCAAGCTGTCTAATATTATAATATTGAGTTATACAGAACAGTTATTCCATCCCGAATAATATCATTATCTGGCACAGTGAAATTTAAAGTGGTAAAAGAAATTTATTTTATATATAGCTTAATGTACAGGGTAACTGCATCCACATCAAGTAGGTTATTCCTCAAGGTTCACTGTATTCTCTGGCTTTCAGCTGGTAGCAGCCCTGTTCATGCTGAGTACCTCTTTTATTTAAGTGTTTAGTTCAAAGGTTTCGGTCTAAACTGAGAACATAAATGTGGCAAACGTCTCTTAAAATTCTGCTGCTTTTATTCATCATGTACACTTAAGGGGTTTTTTGGTTACTCTGCTCCACCATGTTCTTCACTAGAAAACTCTTTTCTACCTAACATTCCAGTTTATGTAATTACTCATGTTCATGTTCTCATATTTTAAAAGGCAGCTTCCCAAGCCATAAATTCTACTTACAAAGTTTACCAGTAATTTCGTGGCTTTTATTAATAAAGTCTTAAATAATTAATAAAGGCTTTCCTTCACAAATTGAATTTCAGTCATTATAAAAGTAAGGGAAAACAGAGGTTTTCTTCCACTTATTTCTAAAGAGACTTTTAAAAGAAGTTCAATGATTTAATAATGTGGGGCGCACATGTGTGCATGTACACTCACATAACTTCTTTTAAGAAATGTGATTAGGTTACATTTATTCTCAAGTGCCACGTTCTGTTTCATTACCAAAGTAGCTATTGAGAAGCAAGGACTGGTAAAAAAAAAAACTTTAGTAGCAAGTTTCTATTTATTTTTAATTGTAATGAATGACAATACCATTCTGCTGTTAAATAATACAACAATGTGCACTCTGTACCTGCCCAAAATAAAACTTGGAAAAGAAGGCTAATGCAATATAGAAAACTGGTGAAGTGGTTTCAGAGCCGCAGGGGAAAATTCAACTGATTTTAACTTCCAGACTATTGTAAATCTAGAAATTAATTATTAGGAATGCTGGTGACTGTCAACACTAACTTATTTTAATGACAAATACTATTTATAATAGCATGTCAGTTATTTCAAATTGATTCAATTTCCCTGCAGGTTAGAGATAATCAGCTACCCAACAATGGTGTACCATCTCATCACCTTTTTAATATTAATGTTGGATAGAAAATTGTTAATTTATTTTCATCAAGCAATGATAAGTTTTTCTGAAAATTTTATTTAAAAATTATGGGGCAGTAACAGGCAAAGGTGGATAGAACAGAGAGAATATTCATTCTTGGGACAAATCTTCAGCTGCTGTAAATCAGGGTAGTTTCAGTCTGTTCTTTGCTTGTATCTGTCGCAGATTTGTTCCATTAATTCTGCAGTTGAGAATGAGAAGGATCTTACACTCTGTTTGAATGTTTGGGTTTTTTCTTACCATTTGTGTCTTTTCCCTTCACTAAATTCTTGAGGCCATCTGCATCCATCAGTTTTAGCTCCTCATTGGTCCTTCTGAATGCCCTCCCCTTCCCAAGGAAATTAAAATTTGTCCATGCATACTGTGGCCAGCACAGGACTCGTGTACCACTTAAATCCCATTTTAGTCTTATTTCAGGACTTCCTAATGTCCATGAGACATGGAGAATTATCCCACTGCCTTCCAGACATTCTCTCTGATGCTAGTCCCACCAGAGCTCCTGGGAGGCAAGAAGGCTGGAGCAATGGTGACAAGTTATTAAACTGGATCTAGTGAAGCACAAAAAGTTGCTTGAGGGGAAAGAAAGCTGCCGAGCCCTTTTGGGCCCTTCTGCTCGCTGAAAGCCGCTGTTTATCTCCTTGCTACTTGATGTTTCACACACAGGTGGGTTTTTGTCAGCTTTTGTTTTGGAGTTTTAATCCACCTGGCGTCCTGCCAGTCGGTTTCCCTCCTGCTCGAGTGTTTTTGGCTTTTAGCTGCTGTCACAGGTGGCAGCTGCGGCGTGGAATCGGAACAGCTGGCTGGGGCAGCAGGTGGCCAGGAGAATGTTTCACAGATGGTTGCCTTCCACAGGAGGGTTGAATAACGGGGAAAAATACAGTGTCCCTCCAGGATCCGTGGCAGCTGCTTGAAGGTGGTGCTAAGGAACAGGTTCCACCATCGTGGAAGAGCGGGAGTGTTTGTAAATTTTGCTGGAGCGTGAGAATCTGGTTTGCTTAGCTCAAGAAAAGAAAAAAGTCAGGTGAAAACCTTGCTGAAGACAAAACGTCCTTTTGCAGCTTGTCTTCGAAGTCACTAAAACTTGGTAGAACTTTCCTAGGTTTCGGCATTTCTGAACTACATGTTGACTGACAAGAGAAAAGGGAGTAGTCTTCTATCTTTTCCAAGTCCATATCTTGTAGAAAAGTAAGAATGTGAGATTAAAAAGGAGCTTGGTGGAATGCAGCACACTGGGAACAATGTGAATCAGGCTATTGACCTCACGGCTAGAACAGAATTTTTTTTTTTATATATATACAGAAAAAGATCTATAAGAAGCAAAAAGAACATAAGCAATGTATAAATGTTTTAAAAGACCCTAGTTACATTTTCTGCTATTGGGAGGTTTGTACCTCAATACTTTCTTCTCCAAAATCATTACCACTGTTCCATTCACAACTCCGGCACTGGAACAATTGCTTCATATTTTCTGAAAGGAAATATATTTTTAACTGTCAAAACTGGCCTACATTAACCATAATTTGCTTAAAGAATTCAAAAGAAGGAATAAATCAAACAGATACTCATTTGTCCAACACTCTTAATTATCTGAACATTAAACAGATGACCATCCTCCAGATCTTTTTCTTCCTGCATTATCGTATCTTTCTCTGACAGTCAGAAGTTATCAAGTCTGCCAATTATTAAATGAACTTCCTAAATGTCTGTGCAGAGCAGGCTGAAAACCCCAGCCCATTAAAATGACACGAATATAAATACAAAATATGCCTGTTCTTGTTTTTGTGTTAATTTGGTCCTTCTTAACGAGCAGAATCAAAAAACATTTAATCTTTTGTGTAACTTTACGCCTGTATAGGAGTAGCCAGTCCTAGTATATGTTTGATTCAACTGCGTGGTGATTGTGAATATAATTGGAATTCAGAGTACTTGATGTGATCATTATGTTTTGGACTGCAGAGAACCTCAACCACAGATCACACCTTGGGATTCTAGTTCTGAAATCAGAATTCTTGTTTATGTAACGCCAATCATTTGGAAACTTTTTTTTTTTTTTCCTCTAGTTACTTATGGGTGTAGTAAAATAACACCATTAGAGCATTATTTTTGTGAGATAATGATTCAGCCAACTTCTGTGCTAAGTGCTTCATTATTAGCTGTGTGGGCCTTGGGTTATTGCCTTGTAATACAGACAGATAATTATTTTGTTTCCTGATTTGCAGACTTCCAATTTTCTCAGGGTCCAGGTTTAGACAAAAGATGATGTCAAATGAAACAAAGAGATTGTTGTGAAGAAGTAACAGCTGTTGGATTTGACCTTTAGTAGTTACAGACTTAGTGAGAAAACAGTATATTTAGATCAACAAAACTAAATCTTACATTTAATTAAACACATTCTGGATTTTAAGAAAAAAAACTTATGATTTTAGAGTCGCTTTTTGCCATCTCTAAACACAGAGGAGTGAACTGGCTTTGACCTCAGCTGCAATTGATAAAAGGAGGTACTAGCTGGAGGGCTAGAGGACTGTGGGGCAAGACCGTGTTTTAAACTTTCAAAATTAACTAACAAAAAGGAAAATGGAAATAAATTCCAAAGAATTAAAAAATCAAGTTGGAAACAGGACTGGGAAAGGTTAACAAAGAATCTAAGTATGGCATTTTAAAATTTAAAATATGAAGAGGGAGTTAGTTTTCTTACACTGTTAAAAATTACAGCTTTTTAAAAAAGAAACCTGTTTAAAAATTAATAAAGCGCAAAGCTATGCCTTTCTGTAATTTAGTGAATATGAGAAAATCTGGTGAGTCACTGACAAAAGACAGAAATAACATAGTTGTGCGTGTGTCTGTTTTTAATTATTTTAATGATTCTTAGTAGAGTGAATGTGTTCCTGAATGTCTAGGAATCTAGGAATGCTGGATGTTTTTCCAGATCCTGTTCAAGCACAAAAGGAAGAGGTGAGGTACCCTGGTGATCACATATCAACGTGAGCATGGAGTGAAGCATCATTAATTTTATTGGTGCAGGCAAATATTCAGCTGCACTAAATAAGTTACTGAACACAGAGATAAATCTGTGTGTGTCCCACCTTTGGAACAGAGGAAATTCCATGCCAAAAGCCATATTCAAGGAGGATTAACATTGTCAAGTGAAGCATAAAAAGTCTGTAAATGCCAGTTATTAGTGTATGTGCACAAGTGAACCTACTTAGAACTGCAAAGATAAACTACAAAAGGCGGCAGAGTTCTGAAAAGCTTTAATTCTTTTAGCTGCTTCATGATTTATAGGGTAGCACTAAGGAAAAAAGCTTTTCAGCACACTGGTTTCCCAAACACGGCTTGTCTGATTTATTTTGCATTTGGCTCCTTTTACAGTTAAAAATTCTGGAGCTGACAAATCTGTTTTTTTCAGCTATGCAAGAAAACTCTCCACGAGCTTCGAGTTGTATCTGTCCTAACCCCTCCAAGAACGCAGCTGAACATGAAAGATGGGTTTGGCTTTTGGATGTGCTCTGTAGGAAGGACTGCACAGAGCCCTGTGGTGGTCTCTGGTCTCTGATGCTGGGATGTGATGGGCTGCAGGGACTCCCCTGTGCAGCTGAGCAGCTCTGAGGAAGCAGAGAGGGATTCAGAGCAGGGCTCTGTGCAGGTGTCAACACGAGGCTCTCATCTGTGCCTTTCTTCTTTTTTCCTGTTAAAAATGTTTTGTTGTTGCTGCTTTCAAAAACAAAACAGGGAGCCAAAATCTTTCCTGATGGATACCTGGCGTAATCTTTGCTTGTCCCAGAGGGACATTTGGAGATGTAAACCAGAGTAGTAATAAGTCAGGAAAATTTTTGAGAAAACGTTCCTCTAGCTCTGTCGCTTCACATTTATAATTTTCAGCCACGAATTTGAAGGATGTGGAATTATTTTGATTTTTTTTTTTTACTGTGAAAAGCTACTGGAAAAAGATGCCTGAATCTAATCCTAGAAGTAGTTTCTTTACACGGAAATTTTCTTTAGGCTAGGCCAGTATTGAGTGGCCAACTTCAATAATCTGAAATGTCCAAATCGTAAATAACAGTAGCTGCAATTTATGGAGGTTGCAAATTTCCCACTCCAGGTTGTAATGATCTTGGAGAGAAGAAGCCTCAGTTGGAAAGCGAGCAGCATGGAGAGAATCTCCTGTGATTCTCAGCTAAGAAATGCTGCCTCTGCAGCCCAGAGCAATCCTGCAGTTGAGAGGGGTCCTCCAGTGGGCTGCTTCTGTGCTGCAGCCTGGCGGTGCTCCTCATTCTGAGTGCTCAGGTAAAATCCTGGGAGAGGACGCCTCACTGCAAATTTTTCAGGCGTAGTATCTAAAACATTTTTAATTTGGTTGTGCTTCATGATTTCACTTTCAGGTTTTGCATTTTGTGAATATTCGGAAAAAAATTTAAATTTATTTCCTTTGTATGAAACATTTATTTTGCTAGAAATGGCCATTATTGTACTCAAAATGAGTCTGCAGATGTCTCAAAATTGCATCACATTATGTGAAACATTTTATAAGTCTTGCTAAGCTTTCCAGCTTAGCAATATTTCATGTTTTAACTATAGCTGTTTGAACCAATTTTTGACAAAATTTGTTTTTAGCTACCCCAGAGAGTTGTTTTCAATCCATTTTTCTTGGAACACGAAGTTTTTGCCTCATGACTTGAACAAATGCAGTTCAGGCCCTGATTTCCTTGGACTGATGTGTTTGCAGTACTCATTTACAGTTAGGACGTCGATCGCAGCCTGGTCTGACAGGCTGGAGTTTTGTAAATCATTCCTATTTCTGGACACTGTCAGTGAGAACTTCAAGGGAAAGTATGAATAAACAGAGAGAGGCTTCAAGTGGATACAGGAGTTATTGGCTGGCTTAATGTTGCTGTCAGTTGTGTGTTTTCTGTGGTTAATATTTCTAGTTTTAGTCATCACTCTCCACCAGCATGAAAACTGGGCCTGGGACCTTTGCCTAAATAACTGAAGTGTTAGAAAAAATGGAATCATGAATTAGACGTTGCTGAATATGTTCCATCGGCGCATGATTTAGCAGAAAATTACTTTGTAATTTTCCTTCAATTTTGGGTAGTCTTTCTTAGAAAAGAATTTCCTAATGTAAACATAAATATAATTATTAACACATTTTAAAATAAATAAATAAGTAAACTAGAATAAAAGGCAATATTTCTAGGCAGGAAAGGAGAAGGATTGACAAAAGGTCCTGTCAGGACAACAGTGCAGAATTACTAGAATTCAGTATTTTTAGGTGTTTGCAGATGATGACTATTTCAAGATTAAACTCATTTTCAAACCCTTGCTGTCTGAAAATATTTCCCTAAATATTAATTGCTTTCAGAATGCTCACCCACACTCAATGGTATATTAGTCTGTAATCAGAGTGATGTCATTTGGATGGCAACCAAATTAAAAATGATTTGAGAGAGGAAAGAAAGAGCTGTCGGGTGAGTTGTCTTTGCGTGGCTCTTTTGCTTGAACAACATTGCTGTGATGTTGTAATAACCTCCTTTTAAGCAAGAGAATTATTCAAGGGACCATTGTCTCTCATTGTCTCCTTCAGTGTTTTCTTGGCAAAGAGCCCACTTGGTTGGAACTGATGTAGGTTGGACTCTTGAATTAAATGACAGAAAGTGTCCGGTGGATCTAAAAGAATCAAGGTTTCTTCCAAATCTAAAACCTGTGAAATTCTACCCGATGGGTCATATAAGCCATAGGTATCTCTGCCAAAAGACAGACAGCTGAATTGTCCTTTAGCTTTCTCTGTGGTGTCTGTCAAATACACAGGATACTGTTTGGTGAAGTTCAGTACATTATTTTTTTGTTTCAGAAAGAAAATCAGGCTAACAAGAATTGAATTTTGTCTCCCAAAGGCTCTTATTTCTATGTAAAGGCACTCAGAGATATGTTATCACAGTATTAAATCAATGGTGGGTGGCTGACAGAGTAATGTAAAGCAGCAAGGAATTTTTCACTGACTTTTTTTTTTTAACGTTCATCAAAATCAAATCTTTTCACAGAAACATTGAGCTTAGGTGGAAACATTCAGATGGCATGTCCAAAAGTCCTAATTCTTCTGCTTATCCCTGGAGGTGGGAAAGCAGAGACTTGTGGCTGAGGCAAGCCAGTGAGTGCCACACTGAGCTGTTTTTTTGAACGATTTACCTTCCCCTTTCCATTGCTGTAAATCATCCCATCCATTCTAAAGCAAGTCACCAGCATGCTTCCAACTCAGCTTAGAGGAGGTGCAATGCATATTTTAAGACAATCCCTCGTCCAAAGTTTGTTATTTCAGGTACATCTCCCTCTCTCGGTGTTCATCCGAGTTGCTCAATGCTAAACCATTAACAGGTTGTCTTATTCCTTAGCTTGAAAACACACTGTCTTTTAGGCATAGTAATTTTAGAAATACCATTGGTATCTCACCTCTGCAGTGTGTTGCCTGGCTGCTGTTCACTGCTGTCTGTTACTTGAGGGAAAACCTTATGTTAAGGAAAAAAAATTTTAAAAAGAAGTTTGAAAAAAGTGTTATGAAGTGGAGCGTGGGTTTTAAGTGGGATAAACTGCTGGCAGCATATATATGGGAAATTATTTGTTTGTAAATTTGATCAAAGCCTCAGTGCTGGAGTAGCTATTGTTTTTCATTTGTCTGTCTTTCAAAGAGCTAGTACAAATTACCTCCCCTGAAAATTTTAAATGGTGAATACAAATTTGTTCATATTCATTCTTTTTTTTTTCTACTCAGGATTTTTTCTGGTGCAGGATTTAGTGGGCAGTAGGAAAATAATGTTCTGGCTGAGTGCTTGCTGGCTCAAAAGGGGGTGCAAGCAAAGCACGGTGGAGCAGCTCTAGAGTGGTGAAGGTTCTGTTGTGTGAATAAACAGATGTGGAAATAAAGCCAGTATCTTTTGTCAGTATTAGAGGTAGTATAGGTATTCTAATAACATAACATAGTAACAAAAGTTATTAAGTGTTCACTTGAATAGAGAAACAGTGGCACATACACAGGTGGATGATCCTTTCAAATCAGCACCCTCCCTCCTCCACAAAATGAGATTTCCCTTCTTATCTAATAAGTGGTTTGTAGAGTTCAAATCCTTGGGCATAATGGGTGACTCTTAAGTATTTCAGTGTAAACAGCAAAGCCACCTTCAACATATCTCTCAATAAAATCCTGTTTCACGCTTCTTACACTTGATTTTTCTAGCTTGTGTAGCAAGGCTTATATCCAAGCAGATTAAAAAAAATAATTTTTTTCCCCTTACATAAGCGCTCAGTTTTCATGTTCAGCCTCCCCCAGCAATTGTTCACAGTCTGTCATCCAGTGAAATTCAAATAACTGTTCCCCCAAGGCCTCCTTCCACTCTGTTCCCAAGATTCTTCTAGATTCCCTTGGAAGCGGGTAGGGGATGTAATGTGCAAAGTAGCATGATTCTGGCAGTGGAAAGGGTGGAAACTGGGAATTCCCTCCACCTGGCTCTGCAAACACTTCTGTCTATTCCGCTGCAAGATCTCAACTCTTCTCCCAGCAACAGAAGTCTGAGCAGTGTTCGCTGGTTTGGGAAAGGAGGAAATTGCCACAATGTTCTGAGAGTTTCCACAGAAGTGTGGCACTGATTGAAGTGACACAAAATGTGCTTTGGGCAGGCAAGGGAGCAAAGAGTGATCACTGAGGGAATAAAGGGTAAAGGAGAGTAAAGGGGAATAAAGGGCAAGCAAAATATTTTCAGAGGAGGAAGGATGCAGAAAAGCAAGAGGAGACCTTAGTACTGTAAGTAACATAGTTCTGCTGTGTTCTAATAATACTTTTTACCAGCAGTTAAGTTTAGATTCAGGTGACTTCCCAAGAGAGCTGGGAGATCTAGAACCAGTTCCATAAAAAAGCATTATTCCCAAGTATAACCTGTGCAGCTACTCTACCCTTCCTATATGGTGTAATTTTGATTCCTGCATTGCTATACATTGCCCTGAATACCCTTGTGTAACCTCTCTGTGCTTCTGTCTCAGTCTAAGTTACTGATTCTAGAAAACAAACAGACATCAAGTCTCCTTTTGGAAAAGCCCCTGGAGATTCGTACTTGATCACTTCCCATAAATCCTGACGCTGACTGAACTGTCCTCCTTTGCCTGACATGACTTCCCTGAGAACCTGAAGGACTGGGGGCCAAAGAGGGGTAAATATTCAGCTTTTCATTCAGAGGATGGAGCCCTCACGTTTTGTGCATTGCAGACACACAAGAGGATTTTGCCCGGGCAGTGCCATAGGCAAAACCCCAATCTCTGCTTTGTATACACAAGAGTAGTTCTGACAGATGTGGTTTAGACAGTGTAAAGAGTAATGTGGAGTCTTTGTTCCTACCCTAAAATTAATCTATACCACAGGAATTTTGAACTATTTGCTGTTCCTGTGACAGCCGGGCCCTGGCTTGAAGTGCTTGCCAGAAATTGCCCTACAGTTTCAGTGTGGTTGATGGGACTGAAGGCAGACCTGAGTGACGCTCACTACCTAGAAAAGCAGCTCCTGGCACACTTATTCATGTTCCTGGCTGAATGACAGGCCTGCCTGTCGCTGGGTGATGTCTTTTGAAACTCTTCTTGTTCTGGGGACCCATCATCATGTGGTAAAGTTGCACCGCTGCTCCTTCTGCTGTCCCAGGAACTCCCACTCTGCTGCCGAGGGCAGGCCCTCTGAACAACCCGATCCAATATCAGAGCTAGCTCTGGTTAGAACAGGGGCCAGACCAGGGGAGCTCCAGAGGTCCCTCCTCACATCAGTCACCTGCTTCTGTACATTGCAAATGAACCCTGTAACCATCTTTGCTTCTTTGCTGATTCTGTTTCCGCAGTGCTTCGGTTCTTGAGCCACCAGGACAGTCCTTGGATAAGGGCTTGCAGAAAGGGTTCTCTTAACTTTGGAGGGATTGAGAATGTTATGAGTGTTTTCCAAATAACCAGTTTTGCAGTAGGTGCCATCTCTTGGATGGAGACTTTCACGAATAACTTTCTGTAGTGTTCCACCCAGGTCGTCTTCAGTCATGGTGATACCCACAGGATACGGATTTTTTTACATTACAATCAGAGCAAATGGCACAGAAGTAGGGATGTGCTCTTTCTTCTGTAGAATCTGAAGAAACCAAGCCTGAAGGCAAGCTGAACAAACCCAAAAATTATTCAGAAGGAAAAAAAAAAAAATAGCTAGAGGGCCTGAATTCAACACTGCTTACATGAAGGGTTTTTTCTTTTGTTCATTTATTTCAATCGGTCCTTTTACAAATATATAATGGAAAATATGAAGAAAAATTTTTAAAATAAATACCTTTAAGAGAAATTACCTGATTATTCCATTCTGTCCACATCACCAGTCACATGATTGCATATAAAGGTTCTGTAGCTGGGAAGAAAACATAAAATTCAATGATGATATTATTTGAAAAATAGCTTCATAAAAAGCCATAAGTTATAAGTGACAGCAAATGCTCTTTAGAATAAGAAACCAGTAGTTTTCAATTAGTGTTAAATGAGAAATTATGTTATGTCAGCTGATATTAAATCAGTATAAATGTCTGGATTAGTACAAAATTATCTGATGTCTGGAAAAAAAATTTAATTTACTGAATTGATATTAATCAGGCTCATTAGCTTTAGTGTGGCAGCTGCCATCTTGGCTAATGAAGAAGGGACTGAACAGGGATTTCCACAGACAAATTCATTGGCTTGGATTAACCAAAAGAACAGTCCCTCATCTTGAGTATTGTAACACATTTTACATTTTTAACTGAAGGAAGACCTTGTTTGTACATCAGCAAGGGAAGTGGGGTTCTTTCTGGAAAAAAAGGCTCTGCCATTTGCAATAATTATCCTGTGAGCACTGGGCATGGAGAAGGTCAAACAGTAAACAAGATTTCGCCGTTTCTGTAGCATTTCCTTTGTTGAGTCTGGTCTTAAAGGCAGTATTCATTCTTCTGCTTTACCTGCTCCACAACATCAGTCATTGGGTGTGATGATTTCCATCAGGAGAAGCACTTTAATTTAATGAAACTTTTCTAATAGGCACCAGCTTTTGAGGGACTCACACAGCCCTCAGATCTCATGTGTGTGCTTTTGTGGCTAGGGCAGTTTGTCGAAGTGGTTCGAAGCAGCCACGGTGGCAAATATTCCTGAACTGCCAGTGCTTTGTTGTGTGCGTCACTCAGAAGGACATTGCTTGGTCGTGGTAAGAAAATGGAGCCTCCTTCAAAGGATTCCACATTTTAAATCTTTTTTGTGTCAATTCAAAGCTGACACATTCTGTGTTCAGCTGTTGCCTAGCTTTGTTATTAGGAGCTTTTAGCCCAGCAATTTAAAGTTGATTTTAACAATAATTTGCCTGGCTCATCTATGGCTGCCACCCCATGAGCATTGCTGGTAGAAAAAACATGGCACTTAATTTCTGTCATGCACAGATTTTTGGTCTGTCAGCAGAGTACACATCTTTGAAAAAATGTGGCTGATTCAGGGGCATTCAAAAAATATGTATATGGTAGGAGAGGAGAGGGAAGATGGGAGTTCTGCATCTCAGTCCTCCGTCCAGCTGCAGCCTCACATGGACCGAGCACAAGGACAGCACTCTGAGGGCGAGAAAGATGCCGACAGCAGAGCCAGGGAGCTTCAAAGTCCCAGGAGCATTCTGTGTCAGATGGCTGATCTATATTTACTCTGCCAATGTAGTGACTGCCCCTGGAGAGCTCGCTCCACTCTTTACCTGACTCAGGACATATGGAAATATGACATCTGCTTGCTGCAATAATACTTCCACAAATGTGATTGTGAATCTTGGAACCAGACCTGGACTTTTTCTCACAACAACTGAATCTTAATTCTGTTTTCTTATGAGCAAAAAAATGCCTGGGGCTGTTATTTTCTCCCATATGATTGAAAGATGCTGGCTAGACGGGTTCCCACGTGGGAAGGAGGTGGCAATGTTATTAAAAAGACCTATTTGCCATGGCATTTACCTCTGGCATAAGAGCAGCTTAGAAACAAACACAGCATTCTGTGGAAAGCCTGTGAGTAATAATTCTCTCCACTTTTGAAAAACAAAACAGAAGCACAGAGAAAAATAATTTTGCCAAGGTTACCCATCAAGTAAAATTCAGGATGGATTTTCGTTCTTATATCTGCCTTAAATTCTTCTGACATGAAAATCTATGCATTTTAACCCCAAGGTTAAAATTCAGTTTGATCTGAAGAGAGTGATGTAAGATTTCCTCAGTAAAAGCTTAAGAAGCAACACTTTCTTGGTTAGGGTTTCATTAAAAGGAATTTTACTTTATTCAGAAGTTTATTCAGATCTGGTCCCACAGCTGAACATGTCTCAGCAGAGCTGAGATGGACTTCTAAACCTAGATGAAACTCTATGTCTACTCCCAGCCATGAAAGAGCACCAAGGTGTCTGAAGTGAGGGATTAATTTCAGCAAGCCTCTGCAAACCAAGCCAACCCAATTTCATGTAGGTCTCTGCCTCATTTTCCTACTGTGCCTGCCCTCCAGCTCTTCTGTTTTCCATGGTAACTAGGCCAGCTGTCGACTAGGATAATACCCTTGGGCCGTCTAAAAAAGAAAGGTTTTCTCTTACTAATATCTTACAGCGAGCTTTTCCTGGTACATGGGCTTAACTTCAAATTCCCACTTCTCTATTTACAAAGCCAATATTTGGTGGCAATAAAGCAGTGAAATGGAAGGAAAATCAGAACCAGACCAGTATTTAAAAAAGAGAAATATAAGGTTATTTCCATCGCTGCTCTGCTCTCCTACCCTTGCAAGAGATACTATTGCTATGTATAATGTGGAGCAAAAAATTAATAGAGGCCAAGAAAAAAGGAAGAAAAATAAGACCAGAGAGGAAGAAATAGAACGAACCTGGAAAAGGTATGAAGATAGAAATATTCTTCTTTACCATGTAAATGCTTGTTCTTCTTTCCTGCCACCATCTTTCATGGTCCCCTCTATTTTAATTAAATTAAAATATGGTAGCTATAATCTCATTTGAGGAAGATTGCAGAGTAGCCTTATGCATAAGGAGAGATGTTGTCTGAAGTGATTTCGCCCTTAAAAGAGTCAGAATCATGAAAAGGTGAAAAAGTGTGATTTGGACTCTAAAGACTCCCCCGCTAAAAAGTCTGATTTCCTCCTAATCCCTGAAAACAAATTAGTTATTTTTGAAGCGTAAGGGACCGCATGTCTTCATGATGCCATGAAGGTTCTCTCCAGTCATCTACTGACAAAGTCCCGCAGGTACAGGCGCAGGGCTGTGATCCCACGGTCTGATCCGTGCATCCTTTGTTGTTGTGCAGCACCGAGCTGCCACACAGCATGCTGGCACAAAAAGGAGGCTCGACATCTTGCAGAAAGCACGCTCTGTCAGATATGAGAGGTCTACTGCAAACAGCATTTTTGCAGTCTTGTAATTACACTGAGGTACCGGGGTTGCTGAAACACAGCAGTGCCTGCTGAGGCTCATTTTTCCTCCCTATTCCTGTTAGGCAGTGATCTGAATAAAGTTCCCTTTGATAGATATCGGGAAAATAAGATAAGCTGGGCTGCTAGCTAGAGCAGTGATGAAAGTAAAGATCCAGAAGGCTGATATGTCAGGAAGTAATGTGGAATCAGTTCTCGTTGTATCTGTACTACCTGTGCTTGAAACACAATGGATCTACAGACAGGTTCTTCCAGAGGGGTAGAAGGGATACTGCCTTAAAAGAAACATTAACTCCCCATGTATTTGAAACATATCACATCTCACACATCCTTCCTCTGCTGCTCACATCTGAGCACCTTGTCTGTAAAAATCTGAGACTCTACTTGAAAGAGAACAGCTTTGACTGTAGACATTGTTAAACAAAGCAAATTCTTGTAACTGAGTACAGAACAAACAGGAAAATTAACAGGTCTGCAGAACAAGTTCTTTTGAATGTCATAATATTTGAAAAATAATGTCAGTGTCTTATCCTATTTCCCCAACTCCATAAACCAAACCCTTCCTTTCCCATGCCCAGAGTCATAAAAAAATGTAATCTGAAAACTCTAGGATTATAAAGTGCAGACCTGGCTCAGAATGTATGAATAAAATCTGGAACTGCTCCGGTTATGAGCAGCCAAGGGCCTTAATGACCTTGTAGAGAGACAATTTCAGTTTTCTCCCTGAAGCTATTTCTGTGTTAGTATATTAATGTCATGGTTTAGCCCCAGATGGCAACCAAGGCCCACACAGCCACTGTCACCTGCGGTGGGATGGGGCAGAGAATTAGAAAAGTGAGAAAATGAATGGACTGAGATAAAGACAGTTGAAGAGGTAAAGCAAAAGCTGTGCACATGAGCAACATGGAACAAGGAATTCGTCCATCACATCCCATGGACAGGCAGGTGTTCAGTCATCCACAGGAGAGCAGGGCCCCGTCACACATTGGTGACTTCGGAAGACAAACACCATCACCCCAAATTTCCTCCCTTCCTCCTTCTTCCCCAGCTTTATATGCTGAGCATGATCCATATGGTCTGGGACATCCCTTTGGTCAGCTGGGGTCAGCTGACCCAGCTGTGTCACTCTCTAACTTTTTGTGCACCTTCAGCCCACTCACTTGTGAGGAGCATAAAAGGCCTTGGCTCTTCAAACACTGCCCAGCAATAACTAAATCGTCTCTGAATTATCAACTGTTTCCAGCGCGAATCCAAAACACAGCCACATACCAGCTACTGGGAAGAAAATCAGCTCTACCCCAGGTAAAACCAGCACAGCTAAAAAAAATTTTAAAAAACCCGACAACTAACCAACAAAGTAAAGTTACCAAAGTACTGTGGTGTAGCGCATTTAATTCTGCAATTTTGCATACACTTGGATTGCCCAGTGCATGCAGAACCATACAGAATTAGTTCTGTGTCTTACTTTGTGTTTTATAGTGTCATGAGGGATTTTTTCTTTCAGCTGTGAAGCTAATGGGAACCACAGATGCTATCCAAAGCCATTTTGGTAGACATAAACTACCCAAACAATAGGCAGTTGAAGAAAAACATTTTCAGTTTCTCCTCAGTGTATTGCTGTGATAACTGTGGCCTAAATTCAGAAACAGTACAAAGCTTTGCAAGTCCATTGGCTGTCATGGACTGCTTCAATCTGAATTAATTTTGCATTTTATTTATATAGTGTGAAAGTAGAGTAGCTTAGTCACCTCCTGTATTCAATTAATTGCTGGCATATTGGACAGCATCCCAATAAAGCCATTGGGCCTGCTTATTTTGGTGGTGATTATCCCATCTAATCCCATTCATTGCTAGCTCCCAGTGCAGTTACCCACTGGGAAGAACACAACAATTTCTGTTATGCCTGGAATGAATGACGCATTTCAGTTCCCGTGCATGAATTTACTCTGAGCTCTCACAGAGACAGATTGTTGGACGCTTTCAGGCTCGCTGATGCTGGGGTAAGATACTGCATGAAATTCTGACAACAATACGTCATTTGTTCTGAGGAGAAAATCTGCAGTTTTGGAAAAAGCGCAGACGGGGACGTGCTCAGTCACGTGGAGAAGGCACTGGCAAAGACGGAACCAGACTTCTCAAAATTAATGCCAGGCTTGGATGCCAAGTTTCCCATTGAATGGAAAATAATACTGTCCAATTGATAATGTTCATGCAGATATTAAATGCAACACCTTTGTTAAACAATTTTTTTTTTCTTATTTCCAAATGCAGTTTTTGGAGAGGAGATTTAATCACTCTCTTTAAAGAGGCAATGATGGTACTTTTATTAATAGTTGAAACCAGTCAGACCTACAGTTGCAAGTCTGAGCTTAAGTCACTCTCAGTATTAATGACACTTCAGGGTGAAGGCTTTTCGTTTCTGTAGCTTTGGATTCATGTTTTATTAGGGTGGGATCTTTGGTGGACCATGAAACCCCACTCAGAGATTCTGAAGTTATCTAAGGTCAGTACTGTTGTACACAGACGCAATTTGAAACCACCACTAAATTTGTTGCGTTGGTGTTCTGCTGGAGGTATCTTTTTGTGTTTGTGATAGTGTGTTAATAAATTTCTGCTTTCATATCTTACCCAATGAAGAGGAGCAGACTAGAAAAAGAGACAATTTGCTAACAATTTTTTTATTTTAATTTTTCTTACAAACTGGAGCAGAAAGAGACAGACACTGTTAGTACTGCTTTTTACTGGATGATGCTTGTAGCACTTATATTGATGTTATCATATCCATGCAACAAACTGGAGAAGACCTTATGAGGATGATTGATTCTTGTTTAGACCTTAGATCAAGCAGCATCTATCTCTGGTAGTGGTAGTGGCACCTGTGCACCATTATACTTAAGGATTAATTCTTGATACAGTTAATTTTCAAGATTCATTTCATTTCTGTTTCACTTTCAAGCTCCTCCTCCTCCAGACAACACCAGTTTTATCTGGGATTCATTTTCTTAATTCAAAGTGTGTGCAGCTAACTATATTATGTATCAAATAAAACCTTTTTCTGCTAGGCAACCTCAGCAGGGTTTGGCACCGTCCTTGCATAGCGTAGCATAGCCTTTGTTTTCACTGATCTGCTAATTTTTTTGTGAGTCAGCAGGACCTGCATTCCACATTTCAGGCATTCAGTGGGAGTGGGAGGAGCTGCCTTGATTGAATCTACCGAATTAAGTGATTTGTCTGAATGCAAATTGTGTTGTGTTGTTCAAAAGATCTTTGAGAGGTTAGAAAATAATGGCAATGTTGTGTTTCTCAAGCCTAACCCCCATACTTTATACGTCTGCAACAATATTTTGTTGTCAAAGGGAGATCAATGTGGTAGACTTCTGTTCTATGTTAGAAAAAAAGAACCAGAAAAACAAAAGCAAATTAATCACGTGGTATGTTAAAACAAGATTTCACTTTAAGCAGAGTTATTGTCTGTTCAAGGGTAATGCTTTGCAAAACGAGCCTATAAAAGCAGCTCTGTTTCATGAGCAGCAGCATGCGGAACAGGCTGCAGGTTTGTCATGTGAGAAGAGTGAAGAGCCAAAAGTGGTCAGGTGCTTCAAGCAACTGAACAGCTGCTGTTTCTTCATCTTGGAGACTTATTGGTTACAAAGATTCAAAGAAAATGTACCACGCTTCGCTCAGTCTACTCAAGAAACACAAACTTTTGTTCTCTTGTTCTAGGATAGAAATCAAGATGAAAGATCAGCAGATGAAGCTGAGCTTTGCCTCTCGTGCCTCTCGCTTTCTGCTGGCTTTGTACTTGGTCGAAGCAAGGGAGAGCAAAAGGAAGTTCAGTCTTCATCCTTGCAGTCAAGTTGATGTGCGTGCTCTGTGTTTCTGTAAATCCACGGAAAATACTCAGTACTCCAGTCGCTTGGGAGAATTGCAATATCTTTTCCATCTTTGTTGTACAGTAACTTCTGCGTAATTGGCTTAGTTCCCCATTCTCCCCTGCAGAAATTTTATTGTTCTCAACGTGCCAGGTATTTTGTGCTTCTCACACAAAAGTTCATTTGTTTTTAGGTCTGTTATTTTGTTGTCTGCAATGCCCCAATAGGTCTACCCACAATGGTGCTGTTGTTTCCGTGTTTCTGTTTCCTTTTCTTTGATTTGTAGTACATAAATCACTCCTTTCTAGAGTTTGGGACTGGTTTAAAACCAGAGGTGTTATCTTGTATCTGTTTTTTAAAGGCGGTTGACAGAGGAAGCCTGTATATTTCTCTTGGATAAGAAAGGGCTGTGAGAATGGAGCCACTGTAAGGCTTTTCAGCAAGCTTAATTAAATTAAACTTCTCTGTCCAGAAATGGGCACTGAGGCTGTGACAGAGGCTGGGAATGGAGATTACACTGAAGCAAGTGCAAGTGGTCCTTTCTGTTTCCTGAACCAGTAGCTGCCATCCTACAGATGGGATGCTTCAGCAAGTTCCTGGGAGCTTCAGCAAGTTCAGTCATCCATCCTAGGCACTGGCAAAGAGGTGAGAAAAGCCACAGTCATATTTGCCAGCTTCGTGCTCTGCTGCCTGAGAGTTTGGCTGTGTCTGAAGAGGCTGAGCAGACCAGCTAGCGAGTGATAAAGACTTGAAAAGACATATTCTGCACACTTGGCTGTACTCTGCAGAGGAGTGAGGGGATTGCTGGTGCAGGGGATGGAGGGGGACAGGTACTTGTTGGAACCTGGGAGTCGTAGGAGTACAGTGTGTGTGCAGTATTTACAGTGATATCTCTGCCAAAGGGATTATTCCCATTATCTCTGGCAGGGAAGTAAAAGCCTTGTCCAGTGTACTATTCGGGAGATAAAAGTAAAAAAAGCAAAGAGAGGTTTTCTTTGCAACTGAGTAATTAATTAATTAATAGCAGCAGTTGCCCACTCATCCTCATGACCTGTCGCAGGGTAGATGGAGTTCTCAATCTTCAGCTGTACATTTTTGTCGCCTCTGTCATCCAGTGTCTCTGGGGAACTTGCACTGAGACTTAAGGAGCTGCAAAGCCTAAATGAAGTCCTACAGGCAAACCAGCCCCGTTACTTATTCTCCTGTTTAAGAATGCAAACAGGAAAATGTTTTCTTTGAGGAGTGGGAAATGAAATCAGTTAAAAGCTTCAGGCATGTACCACAGCACCATGGCACAATAAAGCACAAAGGACAGATTAGGAGTTCTGCAGGATGTCTAAGGATAATCAAGATAGATGGCAACCTCAGACATAGAAGCTGTACAGTTGTAAGGAAGTGTTTTTGTGTGCTAATCTTTGATATGAAGGGCTGTGGAGAATAATTTTAAAGCAATTATTGCGGTAATGAGCAGCAGTCTTGTACCATTATTTTCTTCTTTTGTAACTTGTCCTGCCTCCAACTTAGCAAAATAGAAAACAAACATGAAATACACCTTCAGAACAAAGCATATTGACTTTCTTGGTCAGATTTACCAAAGACTGACCAACAATAAGAGGTACCTCAGCACTCACCTTATAACCCTAAGGCACCTTATTTTCATGGTGTGCCTCTGAATTGAAAAAACCCTTTGCAGAGTGTACAGAGTGTATGCTGGTAGGCACAACTTTTGTGTAATAAATCCCAGAAGAGCACTTGGAAACAAATTAACCAGTGTCACTATCCTGACATCATATCTAAATAACCCAGTCAAACTGTGCCTTGCTCCTTCATAACAGGTCGGTGTTAAACCTGCAATAAGATACTGGAAATCCTGCCCTTTTCTTCTTGGGGTTGGGTGGGGTTTTTTTGGTGCAACATGGTTTAACTGGCTGCCTGTGATCTGGTCTGTCCTGTCAGGCATTGCTCTCGGGTTCACCCTGCTCCCCTTTCTGCAGGAGACAAGGAACAGATGTTCAAACAGCAGAGTTGTCTGAGCCACCTCACTCTTTCATTTGTCTGCCAAATCCTACTCAGAGAGCAGACTGTGTCAGCTTCCCTGTCTTCCAGCACCACAGAGTGAGAATGAGGCCAGCTCACCTGTTTTTCTACCAAGACCCATCCAATCTCGTTATCTCGTTCCTTTTTTTTCTTCCTTTTTTTTTTTTCCCTTAATTACCCTTTCCTCTATAGCTGCTAGGTTTAACCCTGGTTCTCCTTCTCTGACACAGCAGCCAAGTCAGCCTGATTCAATTCCACCTTCCTTTGTTCCCTGTGGCAAACATCGCTCAGCCTGCTTGCATTTCTACACCCAGAAAACACACACACATCTGCAGAGAGCCAGGAAATGGGGCTGGAGCCACCTTGCAGGCATGGAGCAGGTGCGTGCAGAAGGGAGGAGAAGCAGCTGCTTGCAGAAGGCAGAGGCATCTTTCAGGGCACCCCGTACCTGACTCACTCCATTTCTAGATTTCAGATCAACTTCCTGAACTATTTCACAGAGGTGACCTGGGGACAGTGTCTGAGTTCACCAGGCCCTGCTGAGAACGAGGGTGTCTGTCACAACTCAGAGAACCTGAAGAGTAAGGAAGTCTCTCTGTTTTTGGGAGCAAGATGCTCCATCTAGGCCTGGCATAAAGCCAGGCTTTTATACTGAGTTCTGTCTTGCAGAAGAATCCTGTGAAAATTATCAGGGAAAAACAACTTTACATGCTTCTTTACTGGCAGCCTTGGGTTTTAAATCATTTCAGTTTTGGCTTCCTCTGTCACAGCTAGGCATCCTGTTCTAACTTGAAAATTTCATTAGTGTCTTGAGCATTTCTCCATCCCCCAACTTCAGAAGCTGCAGATTTTCCTTTCTCTGTGTAGTTCTCACCATGGCAGGGTGAAGATGTGTGTGCCAGGAAGCTGGGAAGACAGAACTGCAACAACATATTCGTTCACTTGTTGAATAAACATTTCAGCGAAGCCTACAATGAGTCACCACATTAAAAGCTGTCCTTCGTATCCTCTCTGGGATCACTTTTATAAAATGGATATGAAAGTCAGACCCAGTTAGTACAAATCATTTTGCAAAGGAAGGTCTGCAGGCTTTTAGGAGCACACCTGCCCCAGTGGGCAGGCAGAGGCGGCCGTGCTGCTGTACCAGTTGCTTGACACGTTTTGAGTGTGGAGCCCCAAGTCCCTCGTGGGAGCTGCTGGGGAAGCACATGGACTGTCAAAAGCTGCCACCTGTGCTCAGACCGAGCGCGTGCAGGCAGGGAAGTGGATTTTAGCAGTGACATCATGATGACTGCCTCAGCTTTCCCCATGGACTGGGCTCGAGAACCACACGTGAGAGGATTCAGACCCTGTGCATCCTCTGTCCTCATGTACACCTTATGCATAAGCTCTCTGAATCTGGCCCATAATCCTTTCTGAGGCTGTAAAGAAATCGTTCTATCTTGTGTGTATATAAGCTTATTTTCTGTGAACACTCAGCCACAAGAATAATCAAAAAATGGATCTTCTAAGTTGATCTGTGTTATGAGGGGAGTAGCTCTGTTTAAAATAGTAAACCATCTTGGTTTTGCTATTTTGCTTCCTATATGTGAAATCCTAAGCCTTTCATTTTAGGGAAATAAAAGCTGGTTTAATGTTCTCTATATCTGAGAGGATTAAAGGGACATCTCAAACATGAAGAGGTAGCCTTAATGGATTCCCTAAATATGTACTGTTGAAATGGAGCAGGTGAATGAATATGATTTAGATACTCAGGAGCTGATTCCAGGGCAAGCCTTAGCGCAGACAAGGCTCTGCACCAGCATTAGATGTCCAGTTCAAAATAGATATCACAGTGATAGTTGCCTTTTCTTAGGTGCACTTGTATTTGCAGGGCAAAAGTGAAAAAGTTCCATCTGACTGTGTGCCAAGAAAAATGCAAACTGTTTGGCTGGACTGAGGGCGAGCTGGGCTTTGCTTTGATAGACTAGCATTCCTGCCCATGCGACAATTTGGACTGTACCAGCGATGCTTTTATTTAAAAGGTAATCGCCAAGCCTCTTCCTGACTTGCTGTTGAAGTGGACTGAGTATGTTTTTATTTTAAATGGTCTTGTTTGCCTACAACTGAGCTAAAAGGCCACTGCAGTGTGACGCAGTGCCCTAAACTCAGGCTGTTTTAGACAGGACAGAGAATCTGAGACCTCTGCATGGGAGTGGCACACATGAGATGTTTCCTCTGGTGGACCCATGCCCTTCCAAGGCAGCAGCTAGAGGATATGGATTTCCTAGGATATCTAAAATGGCATGAGCAATTGATATTTAAGCAGATGAATCCCATCCTGTGGAATCTTGGAGTTACTCTGATCGAAATACGAAGGATTTGTTTATCCACTGCTGTGTATGCATGTGCTCTCAGCCTTCCTCAGTCTGTGAAAGGTCCAGGGTAAGAGCACAGCAGCCTCTGTGTGCTGAGGTTTGCCTTCCACCAGGCACTGCAATGACAACTTGTATTTCCTTCGGATCCAAAAAGTAATTATTTGTTTTTATTAGTCTACAGGGGGAAAAAAAGTCATTTCAGACTCCTCCAGAGAGTGTTTATTATGAATTTCTCATATCGCTTGCCTTTCATGTCTAGGCATTTCTGATAGAAACACCACTCATTCTTTAAGGATTTTCAAATCCTCAGATGTTCAGAGGTTTTGTGTAACTGGAAAGGCTTTTCAGAAACAAGTAGGTGATATTGTTCTGCCTTGAATTATATAGGAAAAAAGGACCTAGAAGAATCATTGCCTTATAAAAGATGACAAGAATCCCTCATCACCTAAAGAGGCATGGGCTGCAGTAGCAATACTGTAATGCCTTATATATGACTTGAAGGAGGTGAAGTGTCTATAGGAATTATAGCTTTTCACCTTTAAGTGTCAGTGCTTCAAATAATTTCTTGTTCTTGCTTTTTGTGACGTGACATATTCGTATGTGACAAATTCATTCATGTGACGCGCCTTGAAAGTCAAGAGCTTCCCTGATTTCTGTCCTGTGAAAAATAGCATTATTTGTTAGGTCGGGGAAACTGCATTAAGATTCAGATATTTGTCAGGAATTTAAGGTTTGAGATGTTCTTAAGCATGAAATTGTGAGGGGGAAAGTTCATAAAAAAGCAAAGAGCAGTTCACCAGTCCTTCAGGCAGAGGGAAATCTCAGGTGATGGGCAGGATGTTAACAGCAATACAGAGCTGGTGACTCCATCTACACTTACAAAAATAAATCAAACAGTGTACAAAACCTCTGGCCCGCAGAAGGAAAAAATTTCCCAATGACCAATTTGATTAACTAAAAAACCCCTCTAAACTCCCCAGCTTTCTTGACCCAAAAAAATGTGTAATTAGAGAAAACTGCATGGTGATTATTATTGAAAAGACTGTGGGTTTGGTTTTATTTCTGAGTTTTATATTGGCAGTAACTCCATTTCCAAAGCTTTTGCAGGCTTCAGAAGAACTAAAAGCTGTTTTGCTTTAGACCAACACTTACCAGTAAAGAAAGGAATAAAATGGGCTCATTTCACTCTTTTTAGCAGTATAGCCAATTTCAGAAATGTCTCCTCAGCTTAAAATAGTGAAAGGTTCTAGAACTGATGGTACATTTGAGACTAAAACAGTCTTTAAATGCACCTCCTAGCTGAAAGATGTGCTTGCTTGTATAAATGTACTGCCAGGAGAAAAAAAAATATTTAGGGATATATATTTAACACTGGACATCAAAAATGCAACTTCTTTACACTTTGTAAACTTTTCTTGCAGAAATAAGGAGCAATACAGGCACTAAACTATGTATGACAATAAGAAATGACAGTTTTCTGTTTATTCAACATGTCTGGAATCTCATTAGTTATCAAATAGAGGTTGAGTCTCATTGCCTACAAGCAATAACTTTTTTTTTTTCATTCTCTGCTGCCCAAAGGGACCAAATGTAGATTAGTCTGGAGTCCATTTATTGTTCCTGCTAGAACTGATATAAAATAAAATTCAGTTTTAGATACACAGATATTTTTTTTTCCCCCTCCTTCCTCCAGGCTGTTGAAGAATGCACAGAATGAAGTTCATTTCAGAATGTGGTATAAGAAACTACTGGCTGCTCTCCAATTCTGTGCTGGACAAAACCTGAACAATGAGTTTTCTAAGGAAGAAAAGCTCATCAGAATTCTAGAAGACATTGCTACAAAAGTGAAAGCTGCCAGTGACCCAAAAAGAAAGGTTTGTTAAAAAATACTATCCCTTCCATCTAAGTTTCTTTAGGGAATTTTATTTTTTCTAAGGTAACACCTCTTTTCTTTAATACCCTTTACATAAATAAACCAAAGACTTAACTAAACTTTATAAATATTCTTCTGCTCTGAAAACAGGTAACTGATAGATATTTAATGGGACAACTCTCATCACTGTTACTCTTGAGGTTTGCAGATCTTTTAAGCCATTTAAATTCCTTCATCAGTGGTTTCTCAAATGCGCTTGGAGGCGGCCAGAAATAATGGCAACAAAGCTGATTATCATTTCACTGAGAGGAATGCTCACATTCAGCATGTTGTCTCGAAACATTTGACTCCTGTAGAGCTGCAGTATTTCTTGAAAGCTTTACTGAGAGTTGTTCTTGGCAGGCTGGACACATCCTCATTTCTTGACAAAGACAACCAGAGTGGCATGTAGTTAATATCTCAAATACAGCATTCAGCAATGAACACTGAACACATATCTGCAGAGATACCTCCCCGGCAGCAGAAAATTGCGGTTGTCTTCTCCAGTGGGTGCAGCTTTTATATGGCCTAGATACATTTCCAGTCCAGGACAGTTAATTTTCCAGGACAGCTGCTGTTACTTACCTGATGCGTAAAACTGCTTCTTGTTGAAATCTCAGCAAGGCAGAGCAGAAAGCCAAATAAAAATATACTTGCTGCTGCTGGTTATCAGGAAGGATATCATGAATCTTTCTGCCTTGTTAAGGATTCAAAGATTTTCAAAGGGTTTCTCAGGAAACTCTCAGTGCTGCTACTGAGAGCAGCAAAGCAAACATGGAAGTAAAAAGACAAAAATATTTGCAAAAGGAAAATCCATGTAAAGAAAAAGAAATAGTAGTAATACATTATACATTACTGATGCATAATTCAGATTTTAGAGATTAATCTCAAGGCTGCAGTTACTATGAAACTGAGAAGCTCCCAAACCTCGCAGTTAACAGAGTCAGGCAACGGAGATCACACTGTTGAGGCAACAAGCAACAAATTGGGAAGTTCTTAGGCAAGGCAAAAAACCCCAAGAGATACAGCAGAGCAATACAAGGCTAATGAAGGGTATTGAATCATAAAATCACAGAACGGTTTGGGTTGGAAAGGATCTTAAAAATTATCTACTTCCAACTCCCTGCCATGGGCATGGACACCTTCCACTAGACCAGCTTGCCCCATCCAGCCTGGTTTCACCGGTACATTTCTTTTCTAACATCCAATCTAAACCTACCCTCCTTCAGTTTGAAGGCATCCCCTCTTGTCCTGTCACTCCGTGCCCTTGGAAACAGTCTCTTCCCCTCTGAACCGACAAGGCAGGTTCAGATGGAACCTGGCACATCACAGAACCTGAGCTGGTAGCACATCTAGGCAGAAAAAGCGTCAATGTGGAGTAAAATTCCAGTTCTTATTTTTAACACCTCAGTGTGACCTCATTAGCTGTTATAAGGTCACATGGATGCTACCGGCTCCGGAAGTTGCGTTGCTTGTTTAAAGTACAGAAACACATTAAAAAA
>VZTF01006716.1:1111957-1138357 GCA_013397755.1 Cnemophilus loriae | reverse complement strand
AAAAAAAAAAGTGCTTTTGTGTTCTTTCATGCTGCCATAATGGTTCACATGCTGCAGGAGGTGTTAAACGTGGAGCTCAGCAGCCTCCAGCAGTTCTTCCAGGAGGTGAAGTTCTGCCGGCTCCCCCTGAACCCCGCGCTGGTTGTCCAAGGCATAGAGGCAGATGTAAGTGTGATCAATGACATTTTTAATTTTGGTTTTTAGTATGAAGGGGAGAGGGAGTCAATGCCTGCATTGACCAGGAAACGATCATAGTGATATCGAGCATAAATCACCTTGTCAGTTTACATCCAGACTAATCCCCTTTAAACCAGGGGCCTTTGTTTGAGGCAGAGGTGACAGGGTGGGTGGGGTGGGTATGTCACACCAGCCAGAGATTTCAACTCTGAGCAGCCCATTCCCGGCTCGGCTGCCCTGCCGTGGTGTCGGGATTGGCAAGGGCACCTGGAAGCTGAGACCTGGCTCCCACCAGGTAGCCCTTGGTGACAGGTGTTTTTCCCATCCAAGACTCTCCCATGTCAGGTATGGGAGCAGCTAAAAGCCTGGAGCCAGCTGTCTGTTTGCTGAGCTGACTGAGAATTGCTAAAATATTAAATATTCACACCAGCTTACCTGTATCTACGACCCCTATTAAAAATTACTTAAGGATGAAGGAAACAGCGATGCTCTTCAGTGTTACTTGGCTTGACTTTGACCACAGTACTAAGATTCAGTTATTCATTGTTTAAAAATGTCCTCATAAACAGCATAATGCCAGGAGCAAGCTGTTCCATGTCTGGAGAAGGAAAATGTATCCAGCATGAAGAAAAAAACCAAACCTGAACAGCCATATATATTACCAGTTATAGCTGCCTAATTACAGCAATTTGTGCTCTATTTTTGTTCTCTGGCTCATTATCCATAGTAGAACTGGTTCTAAGAGGTGCTGATCCCTCCAATTGCCTCTGACCTGTGTTTCTGTGAGCAATTGCTACTCAGCCTTGATGTGGCTGAGCTCAGAGGTCTTTCCAGCACCCCACAGGCTTGGGCAAATTGCATGTGATACAAGTCAGAAGGATTTGAAGCCTGCTGCTTCTCCCTGCTTTCAGGCTTTTGGAAATAATGACTAATGGAAAGGTATCTCACCATAAAGTCATGCTATTTATACTGTACTAGCTTGGCTGGACAGATACAAAAATGTTTAAGTGTAATATCTGAAGAAGGATTTTTCTTTTTTCATTTTTCTTATATCATTATAGGCCATTATCGTTCTATAAATACACGTAGTTTCTTGATTGGACTGTACGTCAGTATAATCATGCAAATCAGAACATTTAAGTGCTTATAATTACCTAAATTTAATTCATTTTGGTGTCATATATTGATTTTACCAATAGCAAGCCCTGCTCTCAGCTCTATCAGGGTCGCATTATCTCACAGGAACCTTTCAAGCACTCACTGAGACCTTTCAATTGGCAAAAGTCCGTGGGGGGTCGGGCTCTCATCGCTGATAATGGCTCTGGCCAGTCACAGAGGTCTGGTGTGGCTGAGACAATATTTGCGTGCTTGTGCCATGCTTTGAGATGTTCCGATGAAAAGCAGTAGGCAGCTGTGTCTGGTGGAGTTCAAATCAGCCTCTCTACACTCCACCCTGGAAGGACAGCAGCAGCTCTTGTGGGGTGCTCGTTATTTCCAGGAACCAGGCCATTAATTTACCATTGTCTTTTGAGGCTGCTTTTGAGGGGTTTCCCCGCCACCCTTCCTTGGATGTTTTTAATGAGGGTAATAGTACCACTCTAAACTCTCACAGGGTTTGCAGTGCTTGGCTCGTTAATGCTTTTTGAAGCCCTTTGAGATCTTCAGGTGGAAGGAGCCGTAGAGCATGGAAGTCGGAGTTTGTGTTTAATTAAGATAAATTCCACATAAAATAGAGCATGATTTTCAAAATTTCCTGTATCCTCAGCCAGAGGGAGGTCATCAAAGAAATTGGCAGGTTCTTTGTTTCCACGTCTGATTGGGCAGGGCTGGTTTTTTCAGAAAATAATAGGACCAAAGGCTTTTCAATGCTTTAAGACTCATTAGATCAGCCTTATATAATTCATCCACTTACTTCCAGCCAAAGCTTATTGCTGGTAGGCCTGGGTGAAAATGAAAAACAATTAGTACATAAAATATTATCTGTTCATATGGTCTGATATTTAAGTGAAGCAGATTGCCGGGGCAAAAGAATTTCTTGTTTTTCAGACCCAATGAAACAGTCAATAATATCAAGAATGATTTATTTTTGCTGCCACTGCTACTGAGCAGTGTTTAAAGCTGGAATCTTTTTCAGAGGTATTGTGCTGGCCTGGTGTTTTGTATATGTGACATTGTTGTTCTTCTGTCCCATCTTTCTTTCCCCTGCAGTCGTGTTCTTATTTTACATCCAATGCTTTTCCGTTAAAAATCTCCTTCATCAATGCGAATGCTCCAGGGGGAAACATCAATGTTATTTTTAAGGTATGTTCTTCCTCTAATCCTCAGGTCTTTTGGTATGGAAAATAATGATTTAAGATTCACCTAATTTCTGTTTTAAACCTTGAGTCTGAGAATAGTTGATTTGGCTCTGCTGCTTGTTTATCCCCATTATTTTTGACACTAGAACTTTTAATGAAATATGTTGAGGCAATACACTGAAGTGTCACCTTTTTGATCAACAGAGAACCAAACAATTATGGCAGTTTTTTTTTCCCTTAGTCAAGACAACCGAACCAGAATACAAAGTTCATATTTTAAACCTAGTTTATTAATGACATCGAAGTCATAGAGCAAGTCTCAGAGAGGACGTAGATCAGAATGACTGAACCCTTCAGCCTTGTCCATACGTCTCTAAAAAATCAAAATACTGGAGTGTTAGAGGGTCCATTTGCCACACAAGCCTAATTCTGCCCCATCAGCCAGCGTGGGGGAATGTGCTGAGGAAGATGGAGCTGGAGGAGACAGCAGAGGAGCTCTGTCTCATTGGAATTACTTGGAGGAACTGACTCAAAATAAATTCTGCTTTATTTTGAAGTTGTCGCCTAGAAAAGCTTCAGAGTTCAGAACAGTCCATCCACAAAAGACAATGCATGCATTCTAAAGTCAGTTCTCTTGAGCAAAAGTCTTCCCTAAAACTGGATATTGGTTTTAGACAAGAGCACAAGTTCATAAAATGGCTGATGGATACAAAATGGTTGGTTGCCAATGGCATTATTCTTAGATCTTTTGCAGAATCATTTTCCAAACGAGAAATCTAAAAATTTGATATAACTAAATTAAAAAAAAAAAAATAGGTTCTATGCTGTCTTAAATTAAATTGCCCTTTAGAGCAGCTGTGATTCTCAGAAACAGAAGTATGCTTTCCAGGCCTGCTAGGAGGAGAAAGCAGCAATTTCAAGTTTTTCTGAACATTGAGAAACCTGGCTCATATGCTGTTTCATCTGAGAATCAATGCTGAATGGCAGGTTCCTACCTACTTGAGCAAACACCTGCTCGTGGGGCTTTTAAACAATTGCATTGTTTCTACTCAATATTTTTCCTACCTAGTAATGTTCAGCAACCGACTCATTGCCCAGTTGCTGAAGAAGTATTATAGCCGCTGTCACCTTCTCCTGCCAGCAAAACATTGTATTAAAATACCTTTTAATTGTACTATAGTTCCATTGCTTATTCGTGACAGATAACTCACACATAAATGATAATCACAACAAATGATGAGGGTGTCTTGCTAATTTGTCTTCCCACTGTATATGTGAGGGAAGGTAAGTAGAGAGAATAAGATTTTTCTGCATTTTTAGGTACTAAGAAGAATTAATAGGAGTCAAGATTACCTTTCGATGGGAGAAAGATTCAGATATTTTGTCTTTTTAAGATGAGTTTCTGTCTCCTTAAGTACTCATTTCCTGGCAGTAAATGTCTGTAGATTGGAATGCTTGTGTAAAAAAAAATGTAATGAAAGAATAAAGCACTTAAAATACCAGTTAAAGTTATATATTTTATGTGGAATGGGATGGGGGGAAACAAAAAATCAGAGCTGTTGTTTCCACAGGCCATTTACTCAGCCATGGTTGAAAATAATCTCTTCATTAATTCTTGTGGCTACAATTAAAGCCCCATTTCACTGAGATTATTGTTTGACTAACTCCGTGGGGAGAGGGGTCATCACTGCATCACTGCTTGGAGCGGAATATGAACCACGTTATGGATAAAATGTAAATTCCTGATAAAATTCCCTTGCAAATACCAGGTTGTGAGGCTTAACGTTAGACAAACGCTGTCATTTGTGCAAAGGGGTCTAGCGTTAGGTAGACTTAAAAATGTAACTAAATTAGGATCCTGCCTCCGGATTAAATTTTCAAACTCTAATAATTACATAGGAATAATAAGCAGAAAGTCCACAGTTAAGCAGGGATCGTTTGTTGCCATCTCAGTGGCTGCCAAAACCATTCCTGTCCGTGTGTGCCATCTACTCTGTCCTCTTCTGACACGGAAAGGTAAGTAGGAACTTTGAAGAAAAAAGAAAAAAAACAGAGTTACTGTGAAATTAATGTAGCTGTTTTGGTGGTCAAAAAAGTCCCAGTTAAATAGGACATTATTTCTGTCAGGTATTGAAGGAGAAAACTGAATTTCATGTGCAATTTTCACAGATAGGTGATGATCTACGTCAAGATATGTTGGTTCTGCAAATTATTCGAGTGATGGACAGCATTTGGCTCCAAGAGGGACTGGATATGCAAATGATCATTTATAGGTGTTTATCTACAGGGAAAGGACAAGGTCAGTCTTAAATTATAAGAGGAACCTGTATTACATTATTCATATTTCATGTAAACACTGGTATATAAAATTTATTTATTCTGCCTCTCTAGAATTCATTGGATTTTGTAGCAACTTAGGCTAGAATTTTCCAAAAGCCTCAACACTGTCAGCTTGCAAAACATTCTTAAATTCATATATCAGAAAGAGGGCTTTGGAGAAAATTGGCCATAGCTACTGAAGTTTTAATCCAGTGTAGTCCTACATAGATGCTTAAATGAGCCTAGATGCATGTGGCTACAGAAAGTACCTGCAGAGCAGTGATGACAGCTTTGTGCTGTTGATTTTGAAATATTATTCTCGTGATTTATGTTGCTTAGGGCAGGCCTGACTCATCTGAAAGCTCTATTTCTCTCTTTTATGGTTGTTACAGCAGAGCTGTAGCAGGGATACCAATTGCTTGCTGCAGAAATCTGCTGACAGCATTAAGCTGGCTATATTTCCCTGACCAAATCTTCTACTGGAAATAATCCTAGCTCAAATAGAAGGCTGATGTATCCAGATTACCTCCTGTACAAAAGCTATTAAAATAGAAAAATTAAAAGAAAATCTTTGCTTTCTGAGCCACAAAGTGAACATGAGAGAGGAGGAATGATCTAAAGGAACAGAGAGAAAGTAGAGATGAGTTCAGGCACATGGCATGTGGTTGTGGTAACCTGGAAAAAACTCCTCCCTTCTTTGTGGGGATGGGAGTCAAAGCTTGAAAGCTTCTGCTTCAAAGGCAGATAATACAAGAATACTGTTTCTGGACATGACATTATATATAGATTCTTTTATATACTAACGCTTAATTTGATGTTTGCCAAGAGAGGCACAGGGATCATCTGCAAATAATATTCTCTCCATGACAGTCTCTTCCTTCCAGCATCACAGCAGCAAAAACCCCTCAGTGCTTCACAGTTTTTCCAGATGTCTTTCCTTGTGAGTTACACCAGTGTTAATATAATTGATTTACAGTTAATAATTAAGGATAAAGGACCGAGTGACCTGCCTGTGGTCACACAGGACACGTGCTTAGGGAGATTTGGGTGCACAGGTTTTCCAAGTCCTAGGCTAATGACTTACTCCACAGCCACATTTTCCACACAAGGGAGATGGGAGATGGTAATTTCATGGTCATGCAAACACAGAAATCACTTTTTGCTGAAATTCAGTGAAAACTGAATGAAGCACTGGTAGAATTCCACTTTCCAGGCATGGTGAAGTAGAGGAGCCTGTCACCAAGTAAAAGTCTCACAGACAGTCCTCGCTGTAATGCAGAGTAGCAGGATGACATGCCAGGGGACCACACACGGGGACAGGCACAGAAGGCTGGAAATCCTTCAAAAAAGGTCTCAGTACCAAAAAAAGGAAATTAGTGCATGCACCAGAGACTGAGGATTCAAGTGAAGCATTGCAAAATGCTTGGCTTCTCTCTGCACTTCAGAGTCCCAGTGTGTGACATACTGGATCAGATTAACTTGTGCACTGTCCAGTGCCCTTTCTCCCAGCTGTGATCAGCATCACATACTGCAGAATAATTTCTGCACCTTTTCTAGACAAGAAATACATTTTATATAGTAGTAAACATCTGATCCTACTTCTTAATTTTTTTAGTTTTGTACATATTCAACCCACTTTGAATCTCATTAAATTGTTCAGCTTGTTGGTACTTTGAGGCAGTTATATCCACAATATTGTTATTGACGATTTTATTTCTCCTCCACAGAACTGCCCCTTTCCACTCGGTGCCCTTTATTTTTAATTTCCAAAGAGCGAGAGTAAAACAATACTCATCTATATTTTCTGCTGCATTCATTATTTATAAGCTTTTAACTATGTTGTTTTTTGGGGTTTTTTTCTGCATGGAATGATCAAACAACAGGCAATATGCACTGATTGTCTTCCTATGTTTTTAAAGTTGAGCATTTTTCATGCAAACTCTTTTCCATCTGATTAGGACTGGTACAGATGGTGCCAGATGCTACCACTCTAGCGAAGATCCACAGGGAGTCTGGACTGATAGGACCACTGAAAGAAAACACAATTAAAAAATGGTTTCACCATCACCATCCTCTGGAATCAAGTTACCAAGAGGTAACATCATAATGAAGCTTATTATACATTTCATGCTATGCCAAGGGGGGAAAAAAAGAACCAAATTAGAGCAGGCAGCAAAAACGAGTGGCTCAGACACAAGACAAACAAGTCACATGCAGAGAAACCAGGGAATCCACTTAAATGCCACTCTCTTTCAATGGAAATATTGCTTTTTAGCAGGTGCATGGTATTACACTTTCTATAAAAATGTGTCGTAGAGATGTTTTGAAATTTAGTAGTAAAGCGAAGAGACATTGAAATGGAGATTGTCTTGAACTAAGAAAAAAATTACCTTTTAGGTGAGCTCTTTAAATTCTTTATTTTATATCAAACATATGAAGTCTTGGCAGATTTCCTGTGTTTAGGAATGACCGTGGCGATACCTACAGTTTCAGAAAGCTGTTTTATCAAAACCACCTAGTTATAGTCGAAATACAGAAGATCGTGCTTTTCACATCACGTGTTCTCATGGGATCCCATGTAAAGCATCTGACTTTATGAAACTAGATCTTATGCATGAGCCAAACAATTGGAAATTTTATTTATAGAAGCAAAAGTTTTCCAAGGAAGTCTTTCTATCCATTCCTTGTTGGATGAGCATGTTCTGAGGCCCTTGAAAAATTTTTCGATTTTTGCATTTCTGGGACAATTTTTATAATCCTTTTTCCATGCAAACAATAAATTAGTGTCCAAAATTTAAATTTAAAGGAGTGCTTTGAGTGCTTTACCACTCTGAGAATGAAATGCTTTTATAGCAGTTTGTTAGTAGATGTGTAGTATAAATATGTTTGCTAAACTTTAGTAATTTTGTAATTATTCCATAGGCATTTTTTCATCCACATTTTGACTAAGAACACTTAAATTCCTCATTTATAATCTGATTCTATGAAACAGGAACAATCTGTGTAGAATTTTTTTTTACAAGTTTGTGTGTTTACAGTTTTATGGTAGAAGTGTAGACAACATTTCTGTTCGAAAGTGAGGTACTGCTAATTATTGATTGAAAACTTGATTTCTTGCTGCTGCTGCTGTTTGTAAAAGATACCATTAAGGTGGAATATTCTGAAGCCAATTTCTACCCAATTTCTTCCAATTTTTTAAGTATATAAAATGCAGTCAGATCTGATTACATAGGGTATGCATAAAATTACTACTATTCCTTCCCTTTGTGCTTGCTAGTGAATGAACCTTTCTTTTTATTCACTCCTTCATAATTTTTTACTCATGCAGTAGTGGATCTAAGGTGCTCAGAAAACTGGTGCAGAACAAGCTTTAATATCCTCATTTTACAGCTGGGTGAACAAAATCACAGAAAGCTTAAGTGTTTTATCCAAGGTCATCAAAGTGAGTAAGTAGCACAGTTAGACATAAAATTCAGCCAACTCTTGAGCTGTGGCCTAAGTCTTGCCATTGTAGGTGGCACCCTGCATCTACAAGGAATTCCTGAAAGCCTAAATAATCATTTGCCTTGGCTAATATAGGTTTTCTCCAAAAACATTAAGATCCAGGTTTGGTTTGGATTACATTCCATACATTGTGGTTTAGATTCATGGGACACGGACTGAGCCCTGGAGAAAAAAAAATCCTTGAAGGTACAGAACGGTGCAGGGGATGTAAAACGACCTACATCCTTTACAAAGCTAATGGTTCAATTTGTGGATTTGCAAACAGTTTCCTAAGGGTTGTTTTTGCAACATACCTGCAGAACACTAGAAAGAAAATGCCAGCTTCCTGCCAAGAAGATTTTTTTTTCTTAAGCACCTTTCACCTTCAAGTTTTTTGTAGACCTCCAGGTGAAAGCCTCATGCATAAAATTATTCTTGTGCTGTAACTTTGAAAAGTTTGAGTGCCATTCCTATACCGTTCCTACTCAGACCTGTCTCAAGAATCTCTTTTCAAAATTGCCTGTTAAATAGCCTGTTAATTTGGTAATTTACCAAAATTACTGAAATAATGTGTTTAAATTTTACCAACAACCATTGCATTTGCAGAGTTCTATTTTTAAAAAAAAATTTATTAGCATCACAGACAAATACGTCTGGATGTTTCATGTAAGTGCTTTTTTTTTACTCACTAGGCAATAAGGAATTTCTTTTATTCCTGTGCTGGCTGGTGTGTTGTTACCTTCATCCTGGGAGTCTGCGATCGACACAGTGACAACATAATGCTGACAAAAGCTGGACACATGTTCCACATAGATTTTGGAAGATTTTTGGGTCATGCACAGATGTTTGGAAGCATAAGAAGGTTGGTGTCTGTAGTAACACACACAGTAAACTTTAAAGCAGTGTTCTGAAATCCACAACTTTCTTCTCATATTCAGAGAGGGAACCAAATTTTCCAAATAGACATGGAGAATAATTAAATTATGCCTCTGTGGGTAAATTTTCAAATGTTTTCATTATCTTTTGAAGTTCCACATCAAACCACACTGAGCTCAGGGGTTGTTTTGCAAATATCTGATTTACCTTTGTATGGGTGATGTAACTATGCCATCATAAGGATAAATAAAACAGTGTGATCATGTGTCCAAGTTCCTAATGTGAACACACTGTGAAGGAATGAACTGAAATGAGATAAGGATAGGACAATGCCAGGTTGTCCAAAACACAAAGGAGCTGTTATAGCAGAGTAGAAAATGGATGAATGATCCCTTTTAGTGGCAAGATGAGCAGTGTGTGTCTATCTTTCCTCCGTGTTTCCTAATAATTCCCAGAACGAGTATCAGAATTAAGTTTCTGGTAATTTTCTCTTCTTTTTTTTTTTCCTTTTCTTTTTTTTTTTTTGGGGGGGGGGAGGGGGTGGGTTTTGGTTGTTTGGTTTGGGTTTTTTTGTTTGGTTTTTTTTGTTTGTTTTTTTGGATTTTTTGGAGGGATTTTTTGTTAAGCTGGCCTTTGCCTGCTCTAGACTATCTCAGTGTGTTAGACAGACATAACAGCATGGGAGTATTGATATGAGGGAAGCTGATGAGGATAATAAGTACTTCTAAGTCAGGCAGTCAAAAGATTTAGTTGCAGTGCTTAGAATTATCATCCATCATTCACAATATGCACCCTTAATCCTCCTTATTTGCTGTGGAAAGAATAAAGCAGAGCAGAGTAATAAAAACGTACTCGTGCACACTCCCTGTCAAGTGCTGCATCCTTCTCTACAGCAAAGCTCCTATTGGAACCTAACAGGAATTTCCTTGGGTAGGAATTTTACATAAAAAAAGAATTATCTAGCAGAGTGAACAACAGGATGAAGCAAATATAAGGGGGGACACAACAACCAAATTTAAAGGATGTAATAGCAATGATAAAAATAGATATTAATGTTACTGTTTTACAGCTCAGTTATACTACGCCTTCTTATTAAGTCTATGGAAAGTCTTCCACAAACAGCAGCCTCTTTTCCTGTTTCTCAATGCAGTGTGTTGCTCTTAAACTACAGAATAAAATCCTGCATTTAGGACCTCCATTCATGGACTGCCCTCGTGATTCCTTAGGAAAATTGTGTCTCCCACCTAAGAGCGGGTTGCGAACACCATGGGATAATCATTGTTTTCCTCAAGCCCACGTGAAAGTGAGCAGATACAGTATTATTGTATCAGTGATACAGTATTAATAATTATTGTTCTTATGAGCTGTATTCGCCTTCATGGAATGTAACATATTATTTGTAATACGAGGATATCACATTTTTACACATCACAAGTTTCAGGTTCTCTCAAAATTTGAAGCTCTCAGTGCTATTTTTATCTACTCATTCCCACAGGGCAAATCCTGAAACAGGTTTGGCCTCTGGTTTCTTTACCAGCTCTTATATTGTACTTTTATTTGAGCTCTTATTAGATTTTTGTTTGGGTTTTTTTGCACTCACGGAATATCATAGTCTAAAATAATATTGAAAAAACAGCAGCACCATGCTGCCAAACCTATTATTAGTGCTGACCCCTGGGGGGGTTGTACAGTAGATATTCTACATACATTTCTGAGGTTCTATAGGAGCTTTAAAGAATGCAAAGCATCTGATGCCAATCCCTGTACTTGGGATTTACACACATCATACAAACCCTTTTGTGTGTGAGTGTAAAACGAAATCTATGCAGATCAATGAAGGCTTACAGAAAAGGAGTCCCTGCCTGAAGTGTTTAAAACAATCATTCCTTACAGAACTCCGCAAGCTGATTGCCAATTCCTGTTCTCAGGGAGTGCTTTTTGCCGTTACAAATATCTCACTTCTGATAAAACTTCCTGAGGATAGGTCCCCTGCAGCATCCTGCACGTGGAGTCCTTCTTCTGGTGGGAGTGAAGTGCAAGGAGTGCTTTGGAAGATCAGGGACTCACACACACGGGCTGCAGCTCTTTCTATCACATCCAGTATGAGTCTTCCGAGAACCTTTGGAAGCTGACATGATTCATCCAGTCACGCTCACTTTTGCATTCCTGATTGTATAAGGCCTCAAAAGGGGATTAGTAAAGTTTTCTAATTCCTGCGCTCATCTGTAAATGATATCCAATACATCTGCTCAGTTTTGATTCCAAGTCAAAAATCAGTTCTTCCTGGTATGAGAGGGAAGAGGAATCAGGAATTTTCTTTCTACATGTGCCTTCACAGTGCAGTAAATACTTTAAATAGTACTAATAACTCATCTTTCCTTGGATCTAGAGCTAATATTCCAGAAGGGTTGGAGGGAGACTTATGATGTATCTAACCAATAGCATAATAACAGAGAGCTTGGCAGAAGAATTATTCCCAAAGTCCCATAGAGAACTTTCCTACTGAACCATGAGATTTCATTATCTCTTCTTTCTATTTTTTTTAATCACACTGAATGACAGCTTTTGTTAGCAATAATAAAATGCTTCTTTCATTCTCTAACCCAGCCTCCACTTTTGACCCTGCATTCCCCCAAAACAGGCAAGTCTGCAGGTAGACTTCAAACTATATGAAGAAATATATCTTGTTTAATTTCTTTATATAACTCTCTTATCCTTCTTCTATTGAGTGTCCTGTGGTAATCATCTTAGATCCACTCCAACTTAAATAGGTTTAATGTTATCCAGATAATCATCCGGGACTAGGTCAGTCATCAAATTGTTTGGAAGAAGATGTCTGGCTCGTGGTTGTACCTCCCCTGCTTTCCTTGCCTTTGTTTCCTTCATTCGAGTTCTGACCAGCTCCTTTTGAACATTCCTTCCTTGCTGAATCAAGCAGTAAGAGACTCATTTAAATCCTGTGCTAACTGAACTAATCCAAAATTCAGCAGTCAGTCACATCCTCCCCACTACCAGTCACTTCCAGCATGGTCATCCATAATTTTTCAGTCAGTGACGTGCAGTGTGACACTTGGTGGCAAGACACGAAGTGGTGCAGGTCCTGGCACGCTGCAAATCCACCTTTTGATACCATCAGTGTCCATTCTTTTCTTCAAATATCCAGTCATCCTGATTACATCCAGCACTCACTGGCCTTTTCTCTTCCCTGATCTGCATCACAGAGACCCTCTTGTCTCTTTGCCAAACTAATCCTGGGTCTTGGCATGGTTTTCCCAGAATTTAAATCTGCTAAGCTGGTTTTCTTCTACAAAGTTAATTACTAGAGGCAGCCTAACTATTCCTTTGGGAAATTCCAGTTATTAAGGAAGTTTCAAAAAATATGGGAAAATTATGTTTCCCGCACTTTCTTCCGAGGTTGGTGTTTTATTATACTGAGAAGTATTTCAGAACATCTGAGTATATAGAAATGTAGAAGTGCTTCTTTTTATTTTGAAAGTAACAAATTTCATTTTTAGTGTCAATAACCTAAAATTTTGTTACTGTTTCATTAGAAGTGTTAATTTAAAAAAAAAAAAAAGCTTTCATTTCAGGTATTTCTAAAACAGAAATGTTGGCATATGGACATGGAAAAGTAAGTTGTATCTGCATTTTTTTACTGTATTGTACCTACATTTTTTCTCTTTTTTTCTTAAAAAAAAAAAAAAGAAAAATGGGGAAGAAGGAAGAATTTGAGAATAACACATTTTACTTTTTTCGTTTTACCCTTTAAAATTTTTATTTAGAGTGCTCATACAGAGTCTAAAACCTGAAAGTAAAAACTTCAAAGTATAATCACTTTTCGTTTTCTAAATTTGTGCGTGAAAACTCGTACCAGCCTGTATTAGATGTTGAAAGATTTCAGTAGCTATTTTCATTATTAAGAATTCATTCTCTGTAGTTTATTTGTCTGACATGATGGGTCTGGGTTTATTAGTTTCTGTGAAATGGTAACTCCTAGTTCTTTGCTGCTATTCACACTATGTCACTATTCATACTTCCTGTATGCCACCCTCCAAAAACCTCTGACTGAAACCCTGAAAAGGCTTCATTTCATGACTTAAAGCACCTTAGTAGCCCAAATGATCTTAATAAGATTATACAGATGTTTAAAGACTGTCATACACATAAAGAATGAAAGGGGAAGTATGCATAAAGACCTGTAGGTGAAACAGCGTCGTCTCCAAGGTGACAAGGCCTAAAGGGGCTTGAATTTATCAAGGAAGAAGTCCATCACTTTTGAAAGTCAAGTGTAGGAGTTTATTCTTGCTGGCCTGGTGCTTTCTCTAATTATTGAGCCTGGATCATAGTTTGCCCTGTTCCATGGTTTGTTTTGTTGGGGTTTTATTTGCAGTAATAGCCTCTTGTGGAGGGGATTCAACTGAAACTCTTTGAAATCAGAGTAAACTGTGTTCACTGTCCAATTTGTACTTTCAGTTTTTTTGGTTATCCTTTTCCAAGCACTCAGACAATTAAGGGAGGCACTGTTTTTCCCATGCAGTGTCCGTGTGGATTTGACCGTATCCAGATCTGCTCATGCAAGAGCCCTGTTCTTCAGCTGAACTGAGTTTCCTGGAAACCAGTCCTTGTCTGCTGCAGCTCTCAGTATCCTTCTTGGCTTTTCCTTCACTCCAAGGGTGGCATAAACTGCTTTCCTACCTTCACTTTCTTGAAGGAGTTATCATGTGTTCCTGCTAACAGTCATGTGGGCTAGAGAAGTTGCTTGATGCTTCCAGAGCCATCAGCAGAATTCCCTCTGCTTTGGGAGACTGGGTGCACATGAGGTGTTTAAGTGACTTCCTATCAAATTCCCCTCCTCTCTTCTCCTCCCTCCTTCTCGTTCTATTAGTCACCCTGTGATTTTTTTGTAGGATATGGCTCTAGAGACAGGAAGTTTAACAATAAAACAGGAAGAAAAGGGAGAAAAGACATCATGGTCACTGTCCATTTTGATTATGGCTTTATTTGTTATCGTTTTCAAAGTGTAACTGTTATAGAGATGTGTATTTTCTCTTCCCTGCTCCCATCAGAAACGTTGTATTGTATCATCCCTTTCTCTGAAAGCTTTCTGTACACACTTTTTTATGTTCAAGGGAGCTGTTCTCACACACACTCAAATGTACATTTATATTCAGGGGAAGCTATTCTCATACAAAGTCAAGTATACATCAAGCACTTTTAAATTAATCTCTGTTTCTTGGTCTTCTTTTTTTTCCTTTTCTCTCTTTTTTTTTTTTTTTATTTTTTTTCTTGTTCTGCACTCTACGCCTTTGTCCTTCATCCTTAACTGGAAAGCATACTGATGTATTTAATTCATGTAGGATTTCATCCCCTGCCCCGAGGAATTTCTTTGCAATTCAATTTCTTCATCACTGGTTTATTTCTCTATTTTGCCTGGTGATATACAAATGCCCTGCAACTATCTATTACTGTGTTTTCTGAATATCCATCTCGTACTGAAAAGATCTGTTAGCTGAATATTCCATGGGTAGGGCATATAACCCTACATGGTCTGTTTCTTTTAAGGCACCTTTTAGGTCTTAGTTTTAAAATCTTTTTCACTGCTGAGGGTCAGTCAGGACACAAAAAGCAATTGCCCAATCTCTGTTAACAAGAGGAATTGTTCCAATCTCCTTGTGAATTAACTCTCAAGTGGTTCATCGATAGAGTTAGTAATAAACTCTAACAAACACAGAAGATTTGATAGTCTTAGAAAATGGTATAAGGCATCAGGAATGCTGCACTGAGCACTCTCAAATGTGGGTATCGAGCGTGAAGTGCAGACAGGATTAAACTCCACCTCGATGTTGTTCTGCAGTCTGATTGCTGGTGACTGACTGCAGGCTGCTTTATCTGTGTCTGTCGGAATGGAGGAGCCCAGCTCAGCTCAGGAGGGCCTTTGCTGGACACAGGGGTGCTTCCTAACCAGTCAGTGGTTGCAACAGGACGATGTCTGAAACTATTCAAGACAAGTATGTTCCTAAAGCAGAGCAAATCTTCTTTCAGGGAGGATCTTTTTAGGAATCTTCCAATGTACGCCATCAGCTAACTGCACGGAATGGTTGAAATTCTGTGACATAAGGGAATAAATTCTGTGCTCGGGCTGCGGCAGAACTAGAGATTGCAGCAGAGGCTGGGAAATGCAGCCAGAGTGAAATCCATCCAGAGGTGCCTCCAACTAGTTTCTGTGTTCCCATTATGAGCCTTTCCTTGTTCCACGGGAGGGTTCCAGATGGGTCCCTGTGGCAGCACACTGCAAATACTGGGTCTGTCCTAAGAACTGTGACCGTGTCTAAGCTCGGCTGTCAACAGCCCTGTTACCTGTACTGCCAGCACAGAAATCCTGCGGGACCAGGTGTGATCACACCTCCGTGATTTACCCGCTCACGAGCTTTGACTGGCCCACAGTGAAAGGGATTTTAGTTAAGGCACATTCCCTTGCACTCTGTACAGGCAAAAGGGCACAAATGAGGAGCTGCTCTGACTCAGTTTACAGATGTTAACAGAATGATGAATCAGAGCCCTTAGCTTAGGCAAGGATTACAGCTTGTTTTCCACTATATCCATTAAACATGATTAAATCTCCATGCGACCAATTCAGTTACTGACAGGAACACATAAATCTTTCAGAATAGGACGGTCCAATATATGAAATGCTTCTTTTATGGCTGATCAAAATAGTGGGTGTGTTCAACACAGCGATTTTACTGAAGAGCTAGCACTGAGGCTGTGATAGTAAAAAATAATATTAGCAAACTTGATATACATAATAGAAGAACTAACTTAATGAATAATTAGGACTGTAATAGTTTAAGAACTATCCTCATCAACCTAAGGAATTCAGGAGATTCTTTCTAGTTTAATGTTTCTGCCTCTAAAGGTAGATGTTAATATATGAAATGCTGTGGGTAAAACTGCAATCAGAAATGAGACTTCGGATTTGTACTTTGAAATCTTTTCTTGCAGTAGATACCTCAAACAACAGCAGAAATGGCATAATATAGAGTTAAAACCATGTTGCCTGGTATAGACCTGGTCATTTAGTATAAGAATGTAGGTAAAAAACTTTAGGTGCAAGTTTTGAATGCCCAGGACATGTAGCTTACTTGAGCCAAGGATGCTCAGGGCATTCAGAAATCTTTCTGAGTTATGAGAATGAGGTCAGCACTAAATTCAGACCAGTTTACCCAAGGCTGTGTCCAGCTAAATCTTAAAACCTCCCAGGATAATCTTCCAAGGCAACCTGTTTCAATATTTACTTTTCCTCATAGTGAAGGTTTTTTGGATGTTTTTTTTTTTTCCTTATGGCAAGTCAGAACTTCAGTTGTTTCAGTTTTCTCTCTTGTTCTTGTCCGGATCCATCTGTTTTGGAGCCTCCTGTAGATACAAGAAAATCCCCTTTGGCCTCTTGAAAACCTTCTATCTCCTGGGTAAACAAGCCCACGTTCCTCAGCCTGTCCTCACAGACAAGTGCAACACCATCGTGGCGGCACTGCTGACTTACTCCAGTTTAGTGACATCTGTCAAGTTTTGGCAGAATATGAACTAATAAATATTAAGTGGAACATCTTCATATACGGCATCTTTCAGTATTTTCATTAGTAAACAGTATGATAGGTTAGAGAATGTGTTTGTCCATTTTTTGGTAGAGGCCCCTTGTACAAGGTTTTGGTTGTGGTGAAAGTTTGGATTAGCAGTTTTTTAGAAAGGCATCTGAGAGTTTTACCACAGCCAAATATGAGTTGATGATAAGATACTAGGTAGAAAAGCTTGAAATTTGAAGTAATCCTTTGTTTCAGGTTGCACCAGGAAAACCTCACCTGGAATATTTTTAACATTTTACTTTTAATAAGATGGAGATAAGGAGCCCAGAGGACATTACAAGGAGTCCTGAAAAAGGCTATTAAAACCATCAGACATCTGAAATACAAGATCTGTGAGAAAAGGTGGAAGCAGTTGTCTACAGAATATTGAGCAAAGACATAGTAATAGTCTGCAAATACTTTAGAGGCTGCTGTAAAGATGGGATCTTCATGTTCCCTTAGGAAAGAGCAAGAATTAATAAGATGAAAGCACAGCAAGAGTTAGATTGGGCATTAGGGAAAAAAATGCTGTGAGGGGACATCCTAGGACAGAAATTCGACAGGGAGGTTGGAGAAGAACTCTATCATAAAAATCTTTGAGAACAGGCTAAATAAGAATCCCAGAAGCATGTTTATGATCTTGTCCTGATAAGAAGAAAAATGGAGTATCTCTTGTGGTCTAGGCATATTTCTTTATATTTGCTGGAGATGAATTGTGTTGTGCGGTTGTTCCCTGTTTCATTATTTAATATATAAAAGGAGTGCCATTGCTTATGGTTTTTTACTGTGTCTGAAAATGTCTATGATTACTGTGATTAAATATTTTCACTTGGCTTTAGAGAAATAAGGACTCATGTTCATTTATTTTGTGTTCTACAATAAGCTTTTGGCTTTTGCTGCACAGGATGTCAGCAGTCAAGCACTCCCTAAAAGCTTTTCCTATTTTATTGCATACAACTAAATTCCACATAGTCATGCTGAATATTATCAGTCACTCTTGACTCAGCCAAAATGATTTTAAAGCATTCAGGGAATATATGGGAGTTTTTAGTGCTGAGCAGCTGATTTTTAAATTACAAAGAGTTCTGTGTGGTTTCTCACACACTATCCATATGAAAACTTGGACTACAACAGATTTTATCTCATCGCATTAATGTGTGTGACTTGGACTTTTCCATAAGTGCACTATTGGGAAGTTTAGATTGGATCAGAGCAAAGGTCATCTGTTGCTGGTTATCTCGTATGTTTTTCCTGCTTAATATAAAAAGGAAATGCAATCATTCCTAAATGTTCTGTACCGTGAGATTCAGAGTAGGAAAAACTAAAATCATTGTTGACCCTACAAGCTTTGTTAATCAGTTTGCATCTAGTGATTCATAACAAATCCTGATGCTCTTACTGGTTTTGGATGAATGCAGCATAATTCTAGCCCACAGTGAAGTCCCAGTAGACGTTCCCGTCACCCCAGATCAAGTTTATTTTTGCATGATGATCTCTTCATTTGCTTGAGGTTTCCTTTCTTTCTTCCCTCTCATGATTAATCATCCAAACATTTGTAATCTCCAGAGAAACTGCAAAACGCATTCCCATGAAAATCTTAAATCTCTAAAAGCAAAAATAAATAAATAAATGAACCCCCCATAAAACTAGCCTTGCTTCTCACCGAATGGCTTGAGTAAACTCTTTTGTCACAGCCACAGTAAAGTATAAGTCTTTAAAGTCCAGGATTGCAATCAGACCCTGTCATAAACAGTATTGCCTTTTGGACCGATTTCTGCTATAAAACCAAAGGGTTCGTTAATCTCATCTGGGGCTTTAGTGGGGGGAAAAGAAAAAAGGAAAGAAAAGAGTATTCAAGCTGTGATAAGGTAGCTTTAATGATTCTGGGAGGTTTATTGGCTGTACATCTTCGGTCAATCTCAAGCCACACTGGTTCTCTCAGTGAGGCTTTTCTTTTCTAAAAATAATGGTACCAGACATTATAATTACACAATAGAAGTCATTCAACAATGTTTCAACTCCATATTTCTTTAGCACGCCATAAATTAAAAAAATAAAAAAGGTTTTTGGTCTACGGAGATATGGCAAAAGGCTTTTACTTGAAAGTACTTCATCATAGCAGCTTTTCTAAACTGATGCCAGGCATTTCTTCAATTTGATGGAGGCAGCAAGTTGCGTCAATACAGATTTTAGGCCGGGGGGCTCTTGTCCCATTGGCTGCTACGCAGCCATTGGCCATCAAACCTCTTATGCATATAAAGTGTTACAGGCCTTAGCTGTGATCTTGAGGGTGTTTTGGGGTAAGAAGCATTTAATGTTGGTAACTTTTAGAGAAGTTCATGTGAGCAAGCTGTGTGATAGATGCAGGTCCGAATGAATGCTGTTGTTACCAGGCCTTGGGATGCATTGCTCGTCTTCTGAATAAATGCCATCCCGGAATGTGATCTTGGCTGTCTGCCCCAGAGCAGGCTGCCAGCTAGAGATGTCCTGGTTCAAATACAGAAATTCAGCTGTGCACTAGAGAGAGGTTCCTTTGCACGGGGTGTGGAACATGCAACAGGGCACGCACTGCTTTTCTGCTTCTGGAGGCTGAAACAGCCTCTACTGCTTGCTGATGTCAATTTTCCCGTCATGATGGACAGTGACATGACTTGGCTGTTCGTAATTTTGCTGGAGAATTTTCCCTGCTACGTTTTTATTTTCCAAAGGAGCTTGTGAAAGCAGCAAGGAACGTTTTGCATCTATGCACAGACATTCATCCTGTCAATTGATTTTTCAGAATCCTTTATGTTCTGTTCAGTGAGTAAGCGTCTCTTCCCACTGAAACTTTATTTTATAATGCTATTGTGAGAAATGTCAGTGTTGTTCCTTCTAGTGGGTCGTTTCCCATATTCTAAGTTGACTTTATGAGATTTTTTTTTTTTTTAATTTCTTTAATTTACATTGCAAAGTGTTCCTTTTGTGAGCAGCCAGCTTATTTACTTCAGCATCCAGGGGTTGCAGGGTTTACCTAGTGGGAGAGGCTCTGATAACAAAAGACCTTAAACAGAACTGGAGAAATCAAATTCCTACATCATATTTTGCAGGTTGACATGGGAGGACTGGCCTAATGCCCTAGAACATATTCACAAAATATACTGAGAAATTTAAGAACCTTGTAAAACTGCTTTCAGTCATCTTACAAGTAAAATTAATCTATAAATAATGCAAATACTAAAATATCAGTTGTGTGTTCACATAGATCCTTTAGCAACAACAGTAAGAGAACTGACTAATGTTGCAGTCATTACATTATGGGGAATTTGGCCCACAGCCCAACCCAGCAATGTTAAACACCATATTTCTTCCAGTAAAGTAATTTCTGATTGCAGTATCCATTTTCAGCTCGAGTAGCTCAATGTGGGAGACTTGGACTAGCTCAGAAAGGGCTGTGTTTTCGTAGTGTAATCGTGTCTCCTGATGCAGTTGGACGTCAAAAATTAAATATGTATTTTGAACAAAATGCCTCGTATTTACAACGGTAGTTTTGACTTGGAATATTTTACCCAAGAACAAATTTGGGGTTAAGACATTCTTGAGATGCTAAAATGCTTTCAAATCAGGATTTCAATTGGCCTTCTGTCCACATATACATTAAGATGTTAACAATGATAATTTTCTCTATCTCTCCCTCTTTCCTATGGGCTTCAACAAATTGAATTTCATGATTCTATTTGTATCAATTTATTCAATACTTAATGTCTATTTTAAATACCACTGATAAAAAAAGAAGCTAAAAGACAGATGAATGAATGAGTGAAAGATGGTTCTGGGAAAACCTGAGCTCTGAGAAACCAGTAACAGACACAGGTTTGTAATTCTTTGAGATCTACAGCACAAAATTACACAATAACTGTGTAACAGTCACACTTTAATATAACCCTCACACTGTGAACTCCCATCTTACATTATACAGAAAAATGTGGAGGAAAAAAACTTCTATTGTGGACTTTCATCATACCTAATGCTACCTTGCTGAAATTGAATAATATATTTTTTTAAAACCCACCCTAGTGGCCTGGACTGCTTGGAGGTGAAAGACAAGCGTGGGAAGTGTGGATTCAAAGTTAGCTGTCATGGAAGCATTTCCAAAAATAAAATTGGGAAGGCCACCTGAGCATTTGTTGTGACTAAAACTTCCAGCTGTAGCCTATAATCTCATGACAACTTGTTTTTCTTTCTCCAGTAACGTAAGGCAGGCACTTTTATGGGAAGATGAGGAAAACTCCCAGGAAAGTTCATCTGTCTCCTTTATGGAGGCATCAGGAAGCAATGGGTTGACTTAGCCCCTGTTTGAGTTTTTAGCAAGAAATAGACATCCTGAAATTTACTTCTGCATTTGAACTTACCAAGAACACTGAGTTTATTTAAATTTATTTTGAATTAAGGGTTAACACCCAGTGTATATTGCCTTGGAATGGAGCCCTCTAATCTGTTTACGTGGCTCTGTGTACACAGTTGCGATGAGTAAATTGCCGCAGTAGGTTTTTCTGTGTGAGGATGCAGTTTATCAGGCCTTTCTGGAACTATCGAATGATAGGATTGTTAGGAGAAGCTTGGCTAATCTGTTTTCTTCTGCAGCAGCATGCCATAGCCACAAACTATGCTAGTGATAAGAAAAAAAGGCAAACCATATCGTCAGATTCTGCACCTTATTTACCAAGGGTGAACAGAGCAACTGTGGAGAAAACATGACAATGTATTTTTATTCTGTTTTAACTTGAGTCAGAAACATCTCTTCAGAATGGTGTATATTTAATGATAGCATCATACCTTGGGGTTTTCTTGTTGTTGGATTGTGGAGGTGTAGGGTTTTTTCTTAAATTCCCTTCTTGCCTAGTAGGGAGTCGATATTTATAACCCACCCTCTTTGAGAACAGCTTTCAAATATTTCAATGCCAAGAGAGAACTTGTTTCCAGATTCACTTTCAGGCTGGAGTCAAGAAATTAAAGCAATGAGGGTTTAAAAAGAAAAGCAAAGAAGAGCCAGAAGAAAACACTTGTTCAGTGGCTGGATTTCTCACGAGGAAGCTCTTGCTGTCAAACCTGTCTCTGTCCCAATTAGTCAGTGACACCAGACAGAGCAATAGAGATTTCCACACTGAGAAAGGGAGAGATGAAATAATGAGGAAGGTAATACCGAAAAACACAAATGTGAATAATGAGTTACAAATATTAACTGTCTTGCATTAGCTATTTTTGGTGAAATTTCTCATGTGATTGTTCTGTTTTCCAGGGATCGAGCTCCCTTCATCTTCACATCAGAAATGGAGTATTTCATAACAGAGGGTGGAAAAAACCCACAGCGTTTTCAGGAGTTTGTGGAGCTTTGTTGTCGAGCTTATAATATAGTCAGGAAACACAGCCAGCTACTTCTGAACCTGCTAGAGATGGTAAGAAGCTCGAGGATGAAACCAAAAATCAGTCTCCTCTGGGGTTCTCTTCCCTTTTACCACTTCTCTGCTGATAATGTTAGTGCTGCACTTCCTGTGCAAAGAAGCTGTCCACTTTCAGGACTAGTGTCTGAGAAAAGGAAAGCTAAGCTGCTTGGTGGTTTTTTCCATTTCATAATGCATTATTTTTTACAAAATAGCAGAAAACTTCAAAAGAAGCTGGGTAAAAGTTTTACATTCAGGAATTTCACTCAGCCCTTTTTCTAGGTCTTCATTTACCATTCCTGTTCACGTTTACAAGACAAAGTAAGCTAAATATTTCACAGGGTGGGTGATCTGACAGTACTTAGCAGCACTGCACTATAATGATGCCTTTAGAATGGGGGGTTGCACACTTCCACCGTCCCTTCTTAGGATGGCAAACACAGGAAAGAAAGAGCACTGCCCATATTGACACAGGTTTAAAAATTCTTTTGTATAGATCTTTAAGGCCTCTAGGAGTTTTTATCCTGAAGTATTCTTACTGATTCGTGTGCTGTGGCAAATTCCATTTCTGATTTATGCCTCTATTTACTTGTGTGTGAAAGGTTAATGATTTTCCCCTTCATTGGCACAATGAGAACATTACATTAACTAATATTTGCTAAGATGCTTGGCTAAGATATCAATCCAAAATTTATATGCAGGGCCCCACGACCTAGGGGAGTGGTCTGTGCATGAAAAAGTCTACATGGCCTTATAAACTGAATTCTTGCTGAGACCAGGGTACAGCCAAAAAGTTGCTCTGTAAACACTACTTTATCATCTCCAGCTTATGCAATGGGGGAGGGCGAGAGAAATTCGAGGAATCTCTCATCTTGCCTCTTCCACCTTGTCCATGGATCCTCATGCAGTGATTCAGTGAGAGATTCCCTAATATGGAGTAGAAATGGTTGCTCTAGATCTCTTGAACTTGCTGCTAAGTAGCCACAAAGGTGCAACAAAACTGCATTCCCATCATAAAGCCCAATTTCGCACTGGAAGCGGTGCAGAGTGAGGTTGTAGGAGATCCTGTCCAAGTTAAAGAGCCTCTAGAAAGCCCAGGATCAGCCCTGTTTCTCCCATCCACAGCAGTAATCCTTGCATTTCTGAACAGCTTACCTAAAACTGCATGGTGCAAACAAAGCCCCATCTCCTGCCCATTTCCTTGTCCCCAGGGCAGTCCCTCTTTCTGCACATGGCAGAGGTAATTATGTCAGATTACTCTGAGATAATAGAGAGAGCGTGTTAGGAAAATGCCCCTAGCAGGAGCTCTGAAATAACTATCTCTGCCTGGCCACAGCTCAGGTTTGTCTGTATTCAGGACATGCTGTACCTTTTGTTCCTGCTGATCTTGTAGCAGAGGTAATAGAGCTGAGCTAAAATTCAGCATCCAGATACGTCTTAATATTTGTCGGTGGGCTGCAGCTCAGTCAGTTGTATTGCACTTCATAATTGATAAATAACTGGCAGCACACTCGCAGCCCATCGGTGAGCTGTTCGTAGCAAAAGGAATTAAACAAACAAGACCAGTTTGGGAACACCTTGATTTTGCCAATTATGTTTGGACAGGTGAGTCTGTTTCTGCACTGGAAGTAGGGTGTTGGTCAGAAACTGTAAATACCAAAATGTTTTAGTTCCATGGGTCATTTCTGGAAAAAAGAAATAGACTGTGAAGTTCCACTTTGAATTCATTTCCATACAAAATTCCAGATGTCATCATGAAGGGATAAGATTAACTAATCACTGCTTATTTGTATCAGTGTCAGTCTAAGATTTCTCTCACTGTTTGGAAATCTGAATCATTAATCTTTAATTATACTCCCACATTCTGTTTTCTCACATGCTATTTGTAAAACATGGTTCAAAAAAAATTAAGAGTAAGACTATTTCTAAAAAACAGAGTACTTCACAGAATAGTAAATTGTACCGTGGGTAATCAGTGACAATTACTGGTTTCTAGCAAACATGATTATGAACAAATTGAGGGATTTTTGGCCCAGTTTGGGAATTAATGTTATTTCTTGGTGGTGAGGAGCATGTTCCTAAAGCCGTTCTGACATCTGCTACTGGGAGTAAGAAATAATCCATGAAGTTTCCATCACTTTCACAAGCAGAAACATCTGTGGGAGACCCAAGAGTCTGCTGGCAGAGTTCAGCTATGTAAATGCCTGTAGTTCATCAGCTTTGCTCTTATAAAGATTTGATGTGAACTATTATAAAGAGGGTGATGGCAGGACACAAACACCTTCTGACTAGTTTGAAGAAATGCAAACGCCATTACTGTTATAAAGATTTTTTCATATAGAAAATTATTAAAAGGGACTTAGAGATGACACTAGAGAGCAAGTAATCCACTTGCCTCCACTGTGATCAGAAACAGGTCAGCTTAACAGTATGAAACAGGAGACAGCACCTGTATAGAGCAGAACTAAAACTCAGGAATACTATGTCCCCATACAAATCATTTTACTTTCCTAAACTCAGAAACACCACTTGGGAAAAGAGGATCAGGAAATGCCCTGTCATGGTTTGACCCTAGCCCAATGCCAGGCACCCACGAGAGTCGCTCACTCACCCTCCCCTGCCACAGCTGGGCAGAGGAGAGAGGGCAAAGAAGTTAATGAAGGATTCAGGAGTTGAGATACGGACCAGGAGAAAACACTCCAAGGGCAAAACAGGCTCAGCTTAGAAGTACAAAGTGAGTTTATTACTAACAGAATCAGAGGAGGATAATGAGAAGTAAAAACAAGCCCTTAAAACACCTTTCCCCCCCAGCCCCTCCCTCCTTCCCACCTACAGTGCACGGAGACGGCAGTGGGGGTTTCAGTCAGTTCATCACCCGAGTTCTTCTTCCACTGCTCAGGGAGAGGAGTCCTTCCCCTGTGAGACCGTGGGGTGCCTTCCCACAGGAGACAGTTCTCCGCGAACTTCTCCAGCGTGGTTCCAATCTCACGAGCAGCAGTCCTCCCAAAACTGCTGCAATGTGAGTCCCTCCCATGGACAAACAATCCTCCCAGAACTGCTGCGGCATGGGTCACTCTTCCATGGGGCGCAGTCCTGCAAGGACAGGCTGCTCCAGCCTGGAAGCAGGGGCCCCCTCTCTCCACCGGGTCTCCCACTGGATCACAGCCTCCTCCAGGCATCCACCTGCTCCGGCACGGGCACCTCCCCCACAGGCTGCGGGTGGATCTCTGCATCCCCCATGGATCCCCATGGGCTGCGGGTGGATCTCTGCATCCCCCATGGATCCCCACGGGCTGCAGGTGGATCTCTGCATCCCCCGTGGATCCCCACGGGCTGCGGGCAGATCTCTGCATCCCCCGTGGATCCCCATGGGCCGTGGGTGGATCTCTGCATCCCCTGTGGATCCCCATGGGCTGCAGGGGCACAGCTGCTTCACCATGGTCATCACCTGCAGAGGAATCTCGGCTCTGGCGCCTGGAGCACCTCCTCTCCCTCCTTCTGCATTGACCTCGGTGTCTCCATGCTATCTCCCTCACATGTTCTCACCTCCTCCTCTTCTATGGCTAGAAAAAACTGTGTGACATTGTTTTGATTTTCTTCTTAAATATGTTATCACAGAGGCGTTACCATCATCTCTAATTGGCCCAGCCTTGGCCAGCAGCATGTCCATCCTCAGAGCCATCGGGGATCGGCTCTGCTGGACATGGTGGAAGCTTCCAGCAGCTTCTCACAGGAACCATCTTTGTGGCCCCCCTGCTACCAAAAACCAGGCCGAGCAAAACCAACACATGCCCCCATTGTGGAGGTCTAACCAGTGGGAATTCCAGGACTACTCCTTCTCGTGGCATGGTGCACTGAGCATCGCAGGTCAGCTCTGAGTCCAGGCCCAAGGAGTGTCGGCAGCTCCGCTCGGGGAGCCAGAAGGCCTGGCAGAGCCAAGAGTGGTGGGTCAAGCCACACGTGTGGCCAAACAAAAGGAGCAACGCAGGCACTTGAACTTAGGCATCCAAGTGACATTTGAGTTGCCCGATGAGACCTGGAGTTATTTTCCAAACAGTTGTTCCATGTCTTGTCTAATTAGCATCCAGTAACCACAGCGTTGAGACGCCTCCTCCGGCAGGGGACAAGGAACATGAAAAATGTGCTGGATGGAGCAGAAGGGATGAAGGAGGATAACAAGCCCCTAGGACCCCCCTGCAGCCAGCTAAAGGG
>VZTF01006716.1:1084595-1111944 GCA_013397755.1 Cnemophilus loriae | reverse complement strand
GGGCCCCCCTTCAGCCAGCTTAAGGGTTTTTTATCCTTTTTTTTTTTTTTTTCTTGGCTTCAGCAAATGATTTTCCACCTTTGAACAAAGCAGATAACCTAAAAATATCCTGGCTTTCAGTTGCATTACAGATCATTCAGATTATGTTTATATCTGGTATCATCCCCTTTTCTGGTGAAGGGCAAGGAGCTTAATTTGCCTACACAACAACTCCATTTATTTTTTTTGCTTTTTTTAATCTAAAGAGGGCAGGAGTTGTTATCATCTTTTATAAATGGGTTGAAGGTATATTGATAAATAGCATTGGGTGTCCTTCAGTGCTGAATATTATTATTGTCCCTGCTGTCAACTCTAATTCCCCTCATTGAGCTTTCTGCCTCTCTGTTCCTTGCCAGCCAAAACTCTGTGAAGGCAGCAATCTCAGTGTCCAGTGATAGCTTAGAATGGGGCTGAGCAAGATTTCCCTCATAATGCCAAAAGGAGAATGTGTGAATATTGGGAATGTTTGAAGGAATAACCTTAAAATAAAATCAGTACTTCCTTTCTTCTTTGCTGCTACTTGAACAACTCAGTGGGTCTTTCTGTCTGAGCTAGACATAAATATCAATGAAAAATACACAGCAGTGCCTCCAAATTCAGATACATTTCCACCTGAGCAATGTGAAGGAGTGATGTTTTTCTGCAATACACACAAAAAAAGCATCACTCCCAACTTGCTGTGATTGCTGAGAAAAATCAGTAGGTTTTGAAGTGAGTAAATTTTATTGTTGTTGCTGACATTTGAAAATGCCTGGAGAGAGCTGTATGGGCAATTGGGCACATTCAGCTGTCTAATCTCCTCAAGTTTTTACTTTGCGAGGGGAATATTGGCATTATTTGTTTTTTGAATCTAATCTGGCCAACTAGCTAGAACAAGTCTGTCCCTCATCGATGGAGAACAATACCCTCTCCAGAGGGCAGTTCTCACTGCCCACCTCAGGGCTCCTGCCATGAATTAATGTCTGAAGAAGCTTTTCTCCTCCTCTGACTGTAAAGGGAGTGAATCTGTAATCCCTTTGCAGGAGGAGTCCAGAGCAGTGATGGTGGAACCAGGAGTTACAAGTGAGAGGGTGATGTTGTGCTAAATTGAATTAGGGCTAAGACAACACTGTGAGCATAACAGAAATGTGGTTACTATTGTTCAGGTGGCTGAATTTGGTCACCTTCCCTTTATCACCATTAGAAGGAGGCTTAGCAATGCACACCTTGAGGTTACGGTATCTGAAGAGAAAATAAATAACTAAAATGGATCGTTGAGTCTGACCCATGCCTCTTTTAGGTGCCTCAGTGTGAAGGTTTACAATGCAATATATTCACTTTATTATTCCAGGCATTGCTCTAGCATCAGAACCACTTTTCAGATCAGCAAAACTGTTTTACAAGATGTTTTGCTGTAAAACCTTTCTTCTCTCATTTCGGCCCGTTTCATTTAAAATTATTTTCAATAGAACAGTGGACTAATGATCTAATATTATTTTACATTTAGATGCTGCATGCAGGATTGCCCGAGCTAAACAGCATCCGGGATCTGAAATACGTGTATGATAACCTCCGTCCTCAGGACTCAGATCTCCAGGCTACAAGCTACTTTACAAGGTAAAACCAGAATATAATCTAGAAACCTTGTCTTCTTCAGGCATCAAGCAATTTTTCTCTTATGTTAAGAAGCTGTAATCAGGGAAAATACACAAAAGGATAATTTGTCTTCACATGTTTACTTTTAAAAAGTCATTCCTTATGCGTATTATAAACAATTTCCTCAAATTTCTGCAAGAAACAGTTGTGCATTTGTGGTACACTTGTAAGAAGCCACTTACTCAGTGCCTGGAGATTTCTTAGGCTTTCATGGTGAAACCATCCTGATTCGTATCTAGTCAGGTTTTCTCTCCATTTTTAAATGCAGCAGCTACATGCAAATGGATTTGGACTGCTTAAAGAGGTTCAACCTGATAATGGTCTGAGTGAGAGCCTTCAATTTCTGCATTTTACTCCTTTTTCTCTTCCTCTTTTGACCTTCTGTGTTGCCTCAGAGAAGTTACGTCTCCTCTGCTAGCCGTAGTTTCTCCATGTGCAAAACAGTGCTGATTCTGGCTCTTAAACAATTAACAGATCAGTCACAGAAAAGCCTTGTGTGTGAACATAGGTACATTTAAAGCTTCATTTGTGTTAGGATAATGAAACCTTTCACCTGTTCGTGATAATAGCTGGGGATTAATGATGAGGAACTGCAGCTGATGTGCACAAAGTCAGTCTAAAGCCATCAGACCCGATCTTTCAGATCAGGCCTCTGCATTACACATAATTCCAGCTGTTGATGTGATGATGCTGCAGATGGAATGAGTGGAGACTTACCTGGAACTGGAAACCCACTTTGCAATTCTAGGCACAGCATGAGACAAAATCTCCCTGTCAGAGTCTGCCCTGAGCAGCACCATCATCTCCCAAGGACTATGAATTTGCACTCTCTGGGCACCCCCTACACATGCAAAGCAACCCAGACTCTTCTGACCTTATGAAAGTTTTGGGAAATTAAAATCGTGCTGTTTATATGTCTTCTTTCCACGTACTAGAATCTGCTACAATCTGAGGAAACCAAGGCAGCAAGTTTGGAGAAGACTGGGACAGAGACCTAGAGACATTAAAGATAACCTTTCTTTGAAAAAACAAAAAAAAAGAGAAGAACTTGTCAAACAAAACTATTGTTCCATGACTTTACACACAGCATAGCACTGAGTTCCTTCTCCTGTAACACTTGTTTTTTTCATATGCTTTCACTCCTACCCATTAGCAAAATTGTTAGATTTTAAAATTTAATTACAGCTTCACATTTAACATCAACTTCTACCTTATCCTTTCCTTTAAAATTTCACATATTCCCAAATTACAGACTTATATTTCCACTTCAAATAGGAAACATGCTGTTTCTAATTAAACTGTAAAAGTCTTGATTCTGTCAAATAGTTTGAGTGGTTGTGTCCGTCTCTCGTGGGTAAAATACCCAGTTTGTTTAGTTAGTGAAAAAGGGCTGGGATGTACAAAACAAGCAGGAAAATCTGAGTCTTCAGAGTGAAAATTGCATCATTGTCATGCCAAGCTCAGAGCTGGTGCCCCTCTGGAGGTGGAAAGGATCAGTTTTCAGCTGGGTCAGTTATGGTTAGGGTTGGCATCACTGCAGCCTTGCTTAGCTGGAAGAGTAAGGATGAAGACTTGGCTCAGGACAGAGCTGGATCTCCACACTCTTTCTTTTGAGGGTTAGGGACTTCAGCGTGGGGATTCACCTGCAGTCTTCCTCAGCCAAAGCGTGTGGAATAAGCCCAGCACCGTTTTGGAAGAAGAGCTGGTGTGCTTTGTTGCCTGGCAGAGGTTTGTGTTAGGCTTAGGAAACCCTGTTCAGCTCACAGAGACTGCAGGCAGGACAAGGAGGCCAGCATGTCCTTCTTCCCCTTAGATTTCTTGTTAGGGATGGTGTTCAGGAAATGAAGGCTGTCCGAGTGCAAATTCCACTCAATTCCTGCACACCAACAGAGCAGTTGAGCTGTGGGCTCTGTTCTTATTTGAAACTGCATTTTCTCCTAAAATGCATTCTGTGAACTCCAGAGCTATTGTTCCAATTTCCTTCAAAATGCTGAAGGTTTGTTATTGTCCATAGAGATCATTACATCACGTAGAAAAGACAGATATTGCTAGAGTGCGTATTTTATTCATTAATATTCTGAGGATATGTTTGTATTATATATGCTCATTTGCAAGAAGAAAATCCCTTTACATTACTCCATGAATTTCCATGGATCTCATTTCTCTTGGAGCTTTTTTTCTTTTTTATTCTAATTTCTCTTCATTTGAACATTATTTGTGGCAATTCAAAAAATATATTAACATTTCAACATGTTTGAACATGGGGAGAATATCAGGCCTCATGTCTAGTAGGATTTTAACTTCTGGAAATTGTATCCAGGCACTTCTCAAAGTAAAGAGTTCAGGATGACCTGATACCTGCATCCATGCAGAGACTGTTCCTCTGTAAAAACACTTTCCAACCTGGCTTTAGGAATGTTAATATATTGAGTTTTTTGTGAGCTTTGTGTTACCTACATCATCTTTATTCTTTATCTCCTTGTTATACAAAATATTGATATGAGAAAAAATCCAGTTACGTACTTGTCATGGTCAATCTCCAGCTTATTCCTGTATCTATTTTTCAAGCTGCCCTTAGAAAGACAAGGAAATTGGAAGTTCTGATTATTAGCACGACTTCTAGTAGTTCACAAATCCCTCGCAATTTGTAGCTCCTTTTTCTCCATAATTGCTTCCAAAAATGCTTCATTGTTTTTTAAAAGTTCTTTTCTAGGCGAGGAGTGTGGTCATTGGAATGTTAAACGTTGCCAGCAGAAAGTTGTTTCTTGTTCTAAGCACAAGGTAGTTGTTGTAATCTTTCAGATTCAATCATATAATGCATCTACTGAAAATCGCAATCTTCTGCTAGTGGAAATAGGAGAACAGTATTCCTCTGTGCTCCTGTAGAAATGGGTTGCTTTTAGCAATTTTCCGAGTTTGGTTTAGCAATAACACTGACATTGGCCCTAGAGTTGTTTAAAAACAACACGAAATGATGGATGACGTCACAAATACTCCTGGCAGAACGATGTTAATTTGTTCTTTGCCGTCACCTCTTTGGCTGTGTCGGAGTTTGGACTGTAACGCGCTGACCCCTTTCAGGCTCATAAAACATTCTGTGTTTTGCTAAACTCCTTTGGTCTCATTCTTGATTTAAGTCATGTGCAGCAGTCTGTGGTGTCATTTGCATTCAGTTCTTCTCACATGGGGTCAGTTCCCTGCTTTGAGCTGGTGAGCAGCAGCGTTCAGCCTCACAGCTTGCAGCCCTCTGGAAGGTCACACCCTCGCGTCGTGGATGAACAATGCACCAATTGAGAGTTAGACAAGAGTTTCTGTGTTTCCTTGTCAGTCCTGTGCACCTACTGCCAAATGAAACATTGTTGTCTGTCCGGCATCTGCCCTGAACTCAGTTTGATCCTTGAAACTCAATTTGATCCTTACCCCTCCCTCTGTTCCTCTTCTCCTAACGCAGTTTTATCAGAAACTGGAAACCCATCTTACCTCTGGATATAAATTTCCTCTCTGGTTTTCTGCAGATGTCTTCAAATGTCAGCATGGTGTGGCAGGCTGCCTGACATTTTTAATGTGCCTGCACAGGGATGTATGTTTAAAATTGGTTTTAAGAGCACAAAGTTAGCCTAATGCAATGAATGGAGTTGATTTCAATTGATTGCAGTGTGCAATCTAACCCACTCATAGAAACCCATGAATAAGAGATGCAAGGTGGATCTGGCAATTACCAGGGGAGCACATTGCATATCTTCAGCAGCCTGATGGAGGGGAGTGCTGCTTGGGTCAGCTGCTGTGTGTGTTTATTTATTAATGGACTCATTTTTTAGGTACCTGTTGTTGCCCAGGTCAAGCATATCCACTCCAGACCACAAATGCCAGCAGTTTTCCAGCTGGATAATCCACAGTAACTCCTTTCAAAACATGACGCTGATCTCAAACTGATCAGCCAATCTCTGTTTCTCAGGTGTTTGCAGATATTTCAGCGAGAAATTTCCCAAACAGGTGAAACACCTGTGAAAATTGGTGGCATCTGAAAGGGTGTGGACAAAACTACAGCACTAAACTTTATTTCAGTGATGTTCAAGTAGTTTGTAAAGATTGTGGTAAAGATTTGTGCTGCCCCAAAGGAACAGAGGGCAGACTTCCTCCTTGGATTTAGGAAGTTTGAGGAATTTGTGTAATATAAGGTCTGTTGCTGAAAGCAGTAATATTCTGGAAAATTCTATTGAGTATGGGGGCATACCACCCAACTTGCTTTAAAATACAGCTTGGTAAATTCGTGGATGGAAATGTGGAATATAAATGAAACGATGTTCATTAACATCTGAGAATCCTATGAAAATAAATTTTGCTCACTATGCTTTAAATTATTTTCAGGCCTAGATGGAAATGAGAAGCAGGATACCATCAAGAATCATAAAGAAATATCCACCAAGACTAAGATCTTAATAACTAGTCAGTAAAAATGATTTTATGTGCTGTGTATAAAGGCTGGTGTGTCCAGAAAAATCCAAGCACCAGCCCTCAGAACACCTGTCCCATAAGAAATGTCTGCTTCCTAAAACTCAAGCCACGAACTACCACTAGTCACTCTCGAAAACATTAGCCAAACTTTTCATCCATCTCCTTTTACACAAGCAGCCAGCCAGTCTCTTCATGTTTTACCTGATACTGTAACTTGACAGCTCTGTAGAAAGACAGAAGCCAAATCTGAAATTCAAAGTCATTTCAGCAGGTGGAAAGCAGAAAGTCATTACTTTGCAATAATCCCAGATATTTAACTTTCTTTTCTGAGAAGTAGGTCAGACACCAATCTGCAAGGTAAACAGTTATTGTCATGTGGAAAATAGCATTTTTCTCTCTGAAAACTGTGTTGGCAATATTTGGATTCACTGCTAATATTACTCTAGTTAATGACAGTTTCCTGTTTTCTCCTGATTAATCTGTGCTTTTAATGCCCTTTGTGTTGTTCACTTAGTTTAGCTATCTCGAGACCATTGGGCACTAATTTTCTATGCAGCTTGGGCTACCAGAGCTCTGAAATAAATAAGAAACTTTTTGTCATCTACGTGAAGGCGGAGCCAGCTTTGGGCACAGGCAAAGGTGGTAATGGCTAGGGAGCAAGAGGAGGATTTTTATAAAAAATACCCATGACCTTACTTCTTTAAACTATTGCTAAGCTTAGTGTGGCTGTACAGAAAAGAAGGTGTATGGGGATCTGGGGGAGTTCAAGGAGAAACTTCCACCACTGGTCCTCAGGATGAACTTTAAAAATGCTAGCAGAAAAGGGAGTTGGGTACCACAGTGTGATAAACTGGGTCACTGAACTAATCCAGGCCAGAAATAAGCTGCAAAATCTCAAAAAGATAAAACACATGGGTTTGATGTACCCCATTGCTCCACATATAGTTAAGAACCAGCTTTTGGGAAAGAGGGTTTCCTTAAGCCAATTTGCCCCTGAAAGAAAGTGCAGAGAGCCATGAGCAGAGTTTTTCCACCTTGCTGGGGAGACACGCTCTGAGGTGGCATCAGAATATCAAAGAGGCCTTGAATTCTTTGTTGGTTACCTGCCATAAGGTTTGCTTAATGTTTTCTATCCTAGCAAAGAGGACTGCATCCAGACAAAACAGAGTATTGAGAGGGAGAGAAAACAACTTACACTTCTGTTCTTGTTTGATTTTAGACATAATCATTTCAAACAACTCACAGGGAAAATCTGCAGCAATGACAGCGCAAGGCTCTGTTCAGATTTAAAGTATGTGATTAGCAATATGTGTTTTTAAAGTATTTTAGAAGCCTAATGGACCCATGGAAGGAATAGTGGTAGTCTAATATCAGGCAGTTCTGCGTAGTGATGATGTCTAAATTAGTACTAATTTACAGGCTGAGGCCTGTTTTATGTAAATTAAAATGCAGTGTGTTTAGCTGCAAAGTTAACAGTAATGTGGCAAATTCCCTAACTGCTCTGCTATAATATGGCCAGTTACAGATTCTATAACCTAATGTCTCAGTGATTTAAGAAGTGTTTAAACTACACATTAAATTAAATACATAGGAGTTAAAAAGGAAGAGTTTACTCTGATGCAGCCTGGTTAATCATCACCGAATTGATTTTGTACTAATATTTTGAAATGAGATTTGTTTTCTTGTTTTACATCAGAGTGTTAGTTTGTTTAATTTCTTAAATGGTTTGTATGTATCTGTTTCTGAAGAATGTAATTAATAATTAGGATAATTAAAGAAATCAATTCTGAGGTACCTTTCCTTGTATTACATTAAGAGGAACATATACATCTCTCCTCAGTTTACCATGCCTAATTAGTGTATGATAAATTCACACACTATTTTGAATAAAATCTGAATTTCAGGGGGGTGAGCTGGGGAGATGTCTGTAGGTAGAATATTCCTTATTCTTTCTGGTTAGTTTTCCTCTGTGAAGCTACAGACTTTAGCCAGAGCATCTGAGATCATGGAAATTAGGCTAATGCCATGAATGGAGTTGATTTCAAATGATTGCACTCCGCATTCCAAGCCACTCACAGAAACCCATGAATAAAAATCTAACTTGAAATGGCAGGTGAAGCATTTGCTCAGCTTTGAACAAGGCATGATGAAGGTGGTTAAGGGTGTTGTCAGCCCTTGTAACCTAGTTAGATAGAATCCAAAATCGGGAGAAAAAAAAAAATAAACAAAAACACCTGAAAATTTGGTTGAGGTTTGCTGCCATAGGACTTGAAACTAATGGGTTGTTGTTCTATAACATCAGAACCAATCTAGGATATCTTCAGAGAGCTGTAGAAATAAGCAGGGCAACAAAAAAATTACCATCAGCAGTTAATAGGTCTTAAAAATTCAATTAGCAATTGAATTCAAGGGAGCAAGTGGTTTCTAATGAGAACTGCATCTCACTCTTCAAAGACCTGTGATTATCTTGCAATGTTATTTCTCAAGTCAAGTTCACTTTCACATTTGCAGTACATATCTACATGTTTATCTAGGGTTTTTTTACCTATTGCACCTTTTCTGACAAAAGATCTCAAAATTCTCTAGGAAATCAAAACAGTGTTCTAGCTCCCCTTGCACAGGGATGAGATGGAGGGAGACACCAGGAGAAAATTTCTCTCTCTCTTTTTTTTTTTAATTCATCTTAAGCAGTTCCACAGGGATAGAGCTTTTAAGAACTGGGTAGAGGATTTAGCAACACATCATGCACAGCTAAATCACAAATTGAATCCAAGAGCCCTGCGCAAACACGTGTAAGCCCACGTGAGGTTAGCGTAACCAAAAATAAATATAATCATAACTAGCGCCTTCTCTCCCGCTTGGCAAAATGAACGCTTGCTGTTCAACCCTGGAACTCCTCGAAACACACATGGAACTGTTCTGCTTGTCCCTGATGTCTGAAAGCAGGCTGGTATCCAGCTCAAGAGGAATAGCTGCTCCGAGCTAAGCCTTGAGGCAGGTTGTGCCAAGAGCACTCCTTTAAGCAGTAGAGCTCAGGGGCTGGATGTGCTGCAGTGCAAATAGCAGTGACTGGTGTGTGTGTGGGTATGTGAGGTAGCTTTAGAATTTGGGATTTTTTTTTGGTCTTGTAGCCATGAAAAGAGGGGTCAAGGATGAGAAACAAAACAAATGCATAAATAGCGCCTGTTCTGTTTGTTCGTTCTTCAGGAAAATAAAGGAAAGTTTGGAGTGCTTTCCTGTTAAACTCAATAACTTGATCCACATGCTTGTACAGATGTCAGTGGGGAGCTCTGCAAAGCCTCCAGCTCCAGAGACTGTCCCCCAGGAATGGCTGATGCTGGACACAGAGAGGTCAATTGCAAGAGCCACCATTTTGGGATTCAGCAAAAAGCCTCACCCCGTATGTATTATGTTCTTTGCTTGCCCTCATTTGCCTGGATCTTTAATGACTCTTTCAAGAACTTACGCACTCTCCCTCTTCCTTTATAGAAGATGTGCTTGTGCCACATTAAAAACACCATGGGATGAATAGTGGTGCCATAAGCAGTGTGCTACCAGAGAGCAAAAACACCAGGCAGACAGATATTTGCAGGGAGCCATTAAGGAGAACAGTTCATTCCCTATAGTGAAAAATAAATCAAGAGCTAATTAGAGCATCCAGAAGGAAAGCATGGCACAAAATTAGGAAGCTTAATAGAAATTGGACGCTGTTTTATGATGCTTTAATGGTGCACTATTAGTTTTCACACACTGCAGTGATCTTTCAGTGTTTGAGTTGTATGCTACCCAGGCAAGTTTCTCCTTCCGTGCAGCAAAGACTCTGAATTACCAACTGAATTCTCTGGCACTTGGCACTACATTAAAGGAAGGTTTTTCTTTGTTAAAACCACCCTATATGTTCTCTTGTACGATTTTTTTTTTTTTTAAATTTGCGTCTCTGATCATTTCTCTTCTCTGCCTCTCCCTTTCCCCCAACACAGGTATATCTCATCCAGGTGGTGCAAACCTGCAATGTGGTCACCTTCGTGGAAAAATCATTCGACCAGTTCTCAAAACTTCACAGCCATCTCCAGAAGCAATTCCCATCTCATGCCCTCCCAGAGTAAGGCAGCATGTTAGCGAATGTTATTCTGCTGTTGAGTGGTTCTCTCTTCTGTGCTCAGATAAATCTGCGAGAATATTCACGGCAGAGGTATTTTTAGAAACACAAAGGCAGAGCGACATATTCTATCAAGCCTTTTATTCAGCCCCAGAAGAAACTGAATCACAGACCATTGTGGCAGTCTAAATTTTATATTTTATTGTCCCTTTTTTCATGGGAGGAGGAAAGGGGAACAGCTTGGGCCTGACAAAACTATTCCTGAAATTAAAGGGTAAGCGGTGTTGACTTTATTAAAGGTGCCTTTAATAGTTTTTACTTTCTGCATGATGCTTATCAAAACTCATAGCAAAATCCATATGTTAAAGCAATGTAGGAATGTTCACAGTGAGAACAGAAATCTCTCACTCTAGCACCATGATGAACATTTTTACAACAAGATGCACATACCCCTCCAGCTGAGAAACATACAATAGTCTCATGTACTGTCCTGTCCCCAAACCCAACACTTTGTGCCTCACATCTTTCGGTTTAATATCTTTTGAAAAATCTGCTGTCATTAGTTGCTATAATTCTGAATATTACTTTTTATCCATGTGCATGTCCATTCCTGCTTTTCATTTTCTGAATGTTATTTCTTTACAGTTTCCTGGAGCAGCGAGTCCCATGGGTTATTTCTGTCTTATATAAACCAGCTTTGCCTTATGTTATGGTTGTCCGTGGCTTTAGTAGTTCAAGTGGAGTTATTTTTTCTACATGTATCATATACATTATACTGCATAAACCAGTGAGTACAAAGTAGGAGTCCTCTCTTACACAGTCCTTCTGACTCACCTGATACAAGCCCTCCTTCAGGCTCAATCTACAAAAAAATCATAAAGCTGGCCTAAAATACAAGCAGCTTACTTCAACCAAGCTGAGATTTGAGTGATACGCTTGAAAAAGATAAAGGTCTTTGGGTTTGACCCAGAGTAAATAGCCACAAACAACATGGTTTGAACTTAAAGTCCACGAATTTCAGGTCCAAAGTTGATATTCCCCTGAGCTCGTGAGAGACACTCTGAAAAATGGCTTAAGGTTAGTTAATTCTAGAGAATCTGTCTCCTACCTGAGGGGATTTTATTGACTCCAATTTGATTCATTATGGCTTTCTCACATGAAATGGTTTGCAGCAGCTGGTGAGAATTGAAATTTCACTAAACAAATACTGAAATTGCTTGAGTCATGGTTTTGATTTGGAGATACTTGCAGGCTAACCATTAGGTTGTAAAATAAAATATTTAACAAGTACCTGTTTATGAATTTTTCCTGTGGTGAGCAGAGCCCTTTGAAAGAAAATATATTTCTCTTCAGAAACACAAACCTCGTAAGCCCTGTAGTGAATTTCAAAAATAGTACTAGCCATTTTTCAGATAAATCTACCTCTAATAAAATCCTTCACAACATTTTCACTGCTAAAGAGCATTTCAAAACTCACAGAGGGTTAATCTGCGTACGCTGAGGCTGTCTCTAAGAGCTCCAGTGCTTTATTGCCATAATTCAGTCCCAGCAGTATCCTGTCACTGCAGGAGCTTTCCCTAAGATTGTGTTAAAACAATTCATTTTATCATGATTTTTGATAGGCACGTTTTTTAATGTTAAAGTTTTGGGTTGTTTTCTAACAGAACTTCGTTAATTTGAGGTTTTTCATGTATCCCAGATTTTATTCTAATAATAAAAACCTAATTTTTTCTTTATAGGAAGTTATTACTGAAACTGCCATGCCATATCAGACCATTAGTCTGCCTGTGTGTTACAAAGCTCCAACTCTGGCTGATGCCAGATGCTTCAAAGGAAGCAAAAAGCCTTGTTCCACAATGTAACCACAAAATCAGTTTAAAAATGTCTGATTTAAAAAGTTAAATGTTTCATATTGCTAGAATAATTGGAACTGCTAAGAGAAAGGACTTGGTTTCTGCTTTGTAAGGATTCTGTGAAATTGTACATATTCATGTCTCATTAGGAGAAAACAGTGAAATATGAGAGTGCTTCATACAAGTGCTAAATACTGGGTGTATTGTAAGAAACAAATGGCGAAAGCTCAGACTTCTCAGAATCTGAAATTTTGCTATTGACATGTGTTCGTACAGCCCATATCTAAAAGTTAGAAACACAGCTGCCCTAAGCAAGCCCTTGCACTCTAGCACCATCCTTCTCATTTGGTTTCTGAGAGGGTATTAATTGTGTTTAATTATTGTTTTGTAAAGTGCCAAAAATCTTTTCACCCAACAAAGCGTGTGGGTGACGTAATTTAGACACAGAACAATGTTCAGACAAGCAGGAAATGGAATGTGCTGGGTAGGGCATCTGCACACGGTGCAGGTTTATCTTTTCCTGATCCATTTCAAGCAGATGCAAAGATGAGCATCAGGTTGGAAAGCTCACCTTTTCTAACACGAGTGCATTCACAAGGGCAAGGCCACTGTCAGCCACAGACACGATTCAGCAAAAGCACAAAGGCCTTCAAAAGAAGGGTTCAGTGCCTCCGCAGGGTTCATATTGTCTGTCGCTGAAGCAGTTACTGGTGCTAGCAATCAGCAGTTTCTCTGTCCTCTGTTTGGCCGCTGTGCTTGGGATGCATCTTCCGAGGGCCTGCACTTTCCAGCCAGAGCCCTCTCTTTGTGTTACACAGACTGATACATTTCAAGCTGCTTCCAAACAGTTCTTCTCTCCCATCCCCTGAAAGAAGTCCTTTTGTGGCCCAGAGGAAGCCAGAACACTCACAGGCTATCTCTGTGTGCCACATGACCTGGGCTCTATTTTTATCTGTGCTGTTCCCATATGTCATGATCCAGGGTCATGTCACTGTTCCCTCCTCGTTATGTGTCCTGCCACTGTGATTTCGTGAGGGAAGAGTCACCTCTTCCTATCCATCTGTGCAGCCCCTAATTGAGCCCTGATCCTCCAGTGCCATGGGCAGGAATCATCAAAAGTTCATTCACACATGCAGCATGCTGATGTCATCCTGGTCCCTCGCTGCTTTCCTTGCAAACTCGGTTACACCAGCGCTGAGTTTTTCCCTACAGGATTTTCCAGTTGCCTTTCTAAAGGCTGGCCAAGTGTCCCTTTCTAGTGTATCACAAACTAGACAGCTCCTTTGTCTGAACCCTTCAGCTACCCGTTGAGATCTAGTGGATAAAAAAGCTCATAGCAGAAAAAAAAAAGAGGTTTGTAAACAAGAAGCACTTGACTATTTACAGTGGTGGTGGTGAGACATGAAATACAACCAGACAGAAACTTCTACCTTTCTCTGTCTCGTACATTAGAGGACATAAAGCATAATGTTAATTATGAATCCTGCTATTAGCAATCCGTATCACAAAACCCATTATGTGCAATTTAGCACAGATAGCTTTTCTAATGCTCCTTCAGCCTGAGAGATAAATACCCTTTGTCAGGGCAAGGTTAATATAAATTGATTATGTGTGTTGTTAAAACCCTAACCTTTTGACTGATCTAATATGCATTGTCTCTAAAATGCAAAGATGATTCAAGTAAAAAAATGGGAGGTTTTGACATTTTCAACCGCCAAAGTATTTGAAAATTGACATAAGGCCATTCTATGCATGTGTGATTTATTTACTAACCCAGAATTAAATTCATCTTAATAAAAATTCAGCAAGAACATTACTTTTTCTATTTTTATTGTTATTGCTTTTGTTGGGATTGATTTTGTTAGTATGATAATCGTTTGTTTTCATATATTATTTTTATTATGCTGGTACCTGAAATTAGATATGGGATCAGGGACCTACTCTGAAAACCTTATCTACACTCTAAATAGCTGAGGTAAAAATGCAAGCAATGATATATTAATCAAATGTCACATTGTTGCTGTAAGGCTTTGGTGCTCAATGTTCTGTGGTAAGGATATGTCAACTCTGGGCTGAGATCAGAGATCTGTTGTGCAAAAAGGCAATACTTTCTTGGGATCACAAAGGGCAAATTATTTAGATATATTCAGAGACCATAAAATGCAAAGAAGTGTCTTTTAATATTTGTTTATTTATTTATTTACTTTTTCGTTACTTATTTAGAGAGAAAAAGCGCTTCAGTAGGAGACGATTTCCCAGCAGATTATCAGCAGAAATTGAGTCAGGGGGTAAACAATCCTCTGGACCCTGTACGCATTCCTTCTCTTACCTGCAAAACCTCTCAGGAAGTCTTGGCTTTCTTCTGTTAAGTAGAGCTGGAAATATTTTCAGCAAATACAAGCACAAGAGTTCTGCTTATGAATATTCTTCTTTTGCAGGTTTCCCCACTCATGGCATTTACCTTTTACGGATCTTGAACACAAGAGAGTGAAGGATTTGAATCTCTATCTGAAGCAGCTATTAAGTGGCTCCAGGAAACTGGCTAATGTGAGCATTTCCAGTATTTCTTTTGTTTGCACATGATTTCTAGTAGCATTTCACCAAAAGATTCAGGAAATTTTTCATTGCCTGTTTTGAAAAAAAAAAAAAAGTACATAAGTGACACATCTTCTAATGATGCATTTTGGGATGGAGCCATTGCAGCATTCATCAAAACTTAAGACAAAGACTAGTATGACTGAGAAATAGTTTATTAGACCCGGCAGGGCATTTTTCAGAAAAACTTTTCTTTCTCTGCTGCCATCGAAAAGTAGTGATTCACTGAATTTTTGACAGTAACGAGTAGGTTCTGAGGAATGTAATGTCTAAAAAAAGAAGTAAGCTTTGAAATATTGAAAAGTCTGATTTTGACAGTTGTTAAATGAAAAGTTCCATTCTTTCAGCCCAGAAATACCCATTTCAAAACGTATTTAACAGGTAGAAGAAATAGTTTTGCAAACATAAGACCTAACCCAGAATATTTCATTAATATCGGAATGATACACTGTGTCCATTAAAATGGCTTTTTTCACATTTTTTATTCATTATTGTTTTCTGAGGTTTGAGGTTCTCCTCCTGTTTAAAAATAGAAAGCCAAAATGGTAACAAACATGGACTTTTCATTGTCCGGGCCAGGACAAAGCCTTGTGCACCTCTGCAGCATAAAAGCCCGGGCTGAGAGCAGCAAAGGGGCCACAGGCACCCTGGGAAGATGTTAAATCATGATGCTGCATCACTTCAGAAGCTGCACGGTCAATTACTGACAGTGACACCAGGGTCTGAGGGAAAGCAGCATCCTCCAGTGAGCAGCCTTTGTCAGGAAAGCTGTCAGGCAGGGAAAAAATGGTGTTTGATGTTAGACCCCAGGCTTACACAGAGACTTAGTAAATCCAAGTGAGCCAAGGCACGAGCTCGTGGCCGACCCTGCTGTTTCACTGTTGGCACGTTCTGCAGCACAGCTTGGGCCTCTGCCAGGTGAGCCCTGTCATGTCCCATGGCCTCAGGGCCACAGCACAAACTGGGGCTGCTTTGGCTTCACGGCATGGACAGCCAAAAGAGGGTATGACAGGATGTTTGTTCTCCAAAATCTCAAACATCTTGCAATTGGAAAAAAAAAAATGTTTGCTGCCTATCTATATAACGTTCCCAGCTGGGACTTTGTAATGGAGATTAAAGAGGAAATTGTCCATATGCAAAACAAACAGGAGTTTTTTATGAATATAAATTCTGAGCCCTGAGTTGAAGTTGAGAAGATTTCCAAAGAGGAGAAAAATTGTTTTGTCTTGCGGAGTTACACTTAATTTGGTATGAACAGCTAACTTAGGTGCTTGGCTCCCTTGACTGACACTGCCAAATAATCTGCTGAAGTTTTGGATTGATTGTTGTGCAATTAAAACACAAGAAGTTTCACCTCAACATGAGGAAGGGCTTTTTTACACTGAGGGTGGCAGAGCCCTGGAACAGCTGCCCAGGGAGAGCGTGGATTTTCTCTCTCTGGAGACATTCCCAGCTCACCTGGACACATTCCTGTGTCACCTGCTCCAGCTGAGCCTGCTGTGGCAGCGGGGTTGGACTGGATGACTTCCAGAGGTCTCTTCCAACCCTAAGGATTCTGTGATTCCTTTCTGACCCTCACGTTAGAGCCATGGATTTATTTTACATTAGCGCCTTTCGGTCACAGCTGAGGAAAAGCTGATCTAAGCCCGTGACCTAGAAACGAAGAGCTCAGTACCTTCTGCTGTGCTCTGGACCGCTGGAAGGTACATGGATTTTCAATTTGGGCCAAGCACTGCTGTGCAGAAGCCTAATCTACAGCTGAGAAATTAGACTGCTTAAAGCCCTGGGACAGTCATAGAAACATTTCCCAGTTGCGCACAGAAGCTCCGTCGTGCCTCCCGCTCCATGGGTTAGTGCTCAGCCAGAGCAGCCTGCCTGGCAATGGGCTTCCCAATGCCCTTCCTCCTGCCTTTATGGGCCTGCAGCACACACCCCTGGAGCTGGGGACATCCTCCCAGCACTGGAACACGACCACGACTGAGGTATCCGGAGGTAACTCCGGACAGATCTGCTCGGGGACAGACGCTGCTGTGGCTCTGAATGAGCCCAGGGGGGCAATTTTCCAGGCTGGTACAGCCTGGAGGGCTGAACCATGAGGAGAAGAAAGCAATTTTGTACCTGTGAGGGCTGTGCTGCTACTGGTGTGCTGAACAGAGGAACGAGCAGATTGTTTCCATCTGTAAAGTGGTGCTGCATGTGGGAAATCATCTTGCTTACCCCCATGCAGCTAACCTGCAATTCTGGATGATAACCTCTAAAGTTATTGATACTCCATAAACATTGAATCATTATTTTTACTTCAATATGCTTCTCCTGCTGGGAGATGCGAGAAATTTAGAAAATACTGACGTGTTCTGACCCACTTAGAACAAGGAGACCAGTTGGTGGGTAATTTCCTTTGTATTCCCTTCTTTTTTACTTTTCACTTTGGTATGACTCTTTTAAAAATATCATGGTGTCATCTTGGCTATAGTCTGAGCAGAAAGCCAAGCTAGAAGGCTTTCTCAATAAAAATAAATAAAATTATTTTGTCCCTTTTCATGCCTATGACAACTTTGCAGTCAAACTTGTCCTTTTTCTCAAGTTGTTAGGGAGCCTGGCTGAAACCATTTAGTGAGTTGACAGTTCTTAGGCATTATCAAACTGTCATTCCTATGAAATAGTAAAGCTATGTAGGAATGAATAATTAATTCATAAATTTGCGAAGAAATAGAGGAAGATCAGATGCCTGTAGAACAGGATTCCTTTTACTTTCTTGCTACAGTCATTTCTTTATGCTGAATTGTAGTTGTAATGTATTGCAGCTGTAGAGTAGGCTGGAATACTGTCTGAGATAAGGAGAAGAGCTTTTATTTCATTATAAAATACCCTTGTAACACTTGTAATCACTGTAAACACATTACCCTAAATGACTAGGCACCATTTTCTGCTCTGAAGAATTTATTCCAGTCCACAGAGGACTGATACATGCTTGGTTCTACCAATCAAGTAACTATAAACCCTAGGAATGAAGAAAGATTCAGATTACATCCAAATTCCTTCCTCAGTCATGCCTTAAGTGCAAGCTTCTTAGTCCAGACTAAGTTCTGATTATGAAAATTTTATTATAATTAAGAGTAGGTCAGAATGCCACTGACCTATTCTGCTAAATGGTTGGAACGAAGGGGGAGAGGTGGAAAACAGCTGACTTCTTATTTGCAGTGGAGCTCAAATGGAATTAAATATTTCTTCAAACCCTTCTTTAATGAACAGAAACTTTTTCTTTCTCTGTCTCTGAATTTTAGTGCCACATCCAATAAATGTAGAAACATCAGTTGAAGGAGATATTCCTTCCTGGACCAGTTTAAATGCTTAAAAGTGCTCATGCCCATCCCTATTCAAGGCATTTTTTTTTAAGTCCGTGGTTTACTTTAAGCACAAGCCTCACTTAGTTACTTTCATTGAAGAATTGCCTAGAATAGGAGTCCTTTCTTAAATTCAGGTTAGCACTGTGACAAATAACTCCTCCACCAGACTATGTTCATGAACAACAAGCTGTATTCATTACATCAATCACAAACATGCAGAAGTTGATGCCCCTTCATTGTCATACTGAGTCAGTTAGGACAGGATGAAAAACAGGTTTCAGCACCTTTTTTTTTTTTTTTTATTTCCTTCTACTTGTCCCAAACCAGTGTCAAGATTTCTGATCACAGCAAAAGAAGATTTAGTTTTGGGGCAGCTGCACCACTGCTGACTAACTCATCATCTGCATACACTGAAATACCTGAGGTTTTTTAGATCTGCAGGGCAAAATTCTGAACAATCTTCAGAATCTTTGAGTTCTGCTCCATTAAATGGCAAAACAACCAGCTGACGTCACCAATAGGAGGTGAAGCACCAAGAAACATTGAACTGAAGGTTGGCAACATGGAAGAGGACAAAAAATACACGTTCTCAAAGCATAAAGCAAGTCTGTGACAAAAGACAGCTGCTGCTGACCATTGTTTTATCTTTCTCTGTTTCACTCAACTCCGACTGAGTGATGGTCTGAATGGAGATTGCAGCCCCAGTCTCATCATATAAATTAGGGCTGCCCTAGTGACTCGTCATTTTATGGCTGTATTGTAGGAGGGTTGTGCACTGCCTGGGGACACAAAAGCGAGGTAAGGCTCCATTAATTAAGTCTGGTTTTGGGCCCAGTGTCAAACACAATAGCAAGTGCAGGTGCACAGTAGGCTAATCAGTAAAAAAAAAAAAAAAAAAAAAAAAAAAAAAAAAGTCATTTGGGGTTTGAGCCTATGAATGTTTTCTAAGTATTGAAATTAACTGAGGACTTTGGGGGCGAAGATGAACCTAATGCAGGCAGGTAAGCAAACAGTGATGGTGTTTCAGCTGTGGATAGGTTCTATAAACAGCTTTATAGTGACTTATAGGCTTTGTAAAAGGACTTTAAAGAGGATGTAAATGGCAGTGATTGTAAATTATGTTCACTCATTTTCAAGCATACAGTAAAAACCAGGACCACAGCATTGTTCTAGGGTGACTAATGTTTTACACTGTAAAAGTAATCAATTTGATAAGAGCTTCCCATATTTCATTTCTGTTTTATTCACTGGTGCTCCTTGGGATTTGCAGAGAGGAGAAAAAAGCTCCCACATGCCTGGATGAGGTACCTAACGTGGTGGTACAAAGTGCTCCCAGAGTATGTGGGTCCCTTGAACTCCCACCACTCCTGTGTTCCTGTGGCAAGGCATCCAGCAGAGCCAAAATGGGGAGGGTTCAAAGTCCTCTCTCTTCCGCTGTCCTTTCCTGAAGTTATAACAGCTGCACCAAGGTCAGCTTTTTCTGGTTTCTTTCTTTCCTGCTGATTCTCCATCCTGTTAAAGTATAACAGGAGCATGGGTGTTCGCTGACCCCAAATCTACTCCAGCACAGCTGAAAAGAAAGCTGAAAGCAGAGGGGAGGCTGCTTTTCTTTCTATCAGAATTAAATCTGGCTTGAAATCTGGCTGTGTTTCACAAACCGCAGAGTGCTTTTCTAGTCAGTCTCTGATGGAGAGCAGCAGACAAATTCTACCATGCTGCAGTGGTGCAGGGCTGTGCCAGCCCTCCAAGGCCATCCTAGTGCAAGTAAAGGTGGAATTTGTCCCTATTGAGTTTAGTGGCTGATAAAAGGTCTTTGAGTTCTAGCCAGACTGACCACACATCCCTGTCTGCTCCCGTTTAGACTAATGTGTTCAGTGACCTGCAAAAATGTCAGAATTACCTATTGAAGATTATTGTCTTATTAGGTAAGAATGGATAACCAGATGATAGGAGGCTTTCCTAAGAATCCCTAAGTGTGCAGTATTTTAGGGAATTCCCATTTGCTGATTTAAAGGTAAGAATTCCAGGGGGGGAAAGGGTGAGCGAGTGCTTGTGGTCATCCTCAGTGCCTTCCTTTCTGCCAAGACCATCACGGGGTCTCTGAGATTCCCACCCACAGGCACTTCTGTGTGACAAAATTGCTGGGTTAGAAATGGACTCTCTCCACCTTAAAACAGCTCATGCACATGTTCAAAGCTCTGCTAGACCTGTTTCTATTTAGCAGGATACTTAGGTGCAGGCTTAATTCTGTGCTTCGGTAGCATTAACTGGGGTCCAACTGATGGAGGCCTCATAGATGTAGGAATCACCTGAAAGTTCAGTGTGGTTTTTTGGAGCTCTGCTGACAAAGGGGGATATAATGTGTAAGTACCAGTAAGGTACTTACACATTTTCTGGTGGAAATCTAAGTGGTGGAGTCCTGCAGCAGGCAGATTAGCACAGGTCAGGGGGAAATTGCTGTCTTTTGAATAACAGTGTGCAAAATGCTTATCTCCACAAACACCCAGGAGACAGCCCCCCACTGCATTTGAAGCACTTTGCCCTGGACAATCTGCTGCGTCTGCTCCTGCCCCATGATCTGTTCCATTAGTTTTTTGCATTCCTTCTGCCGCCATCAGCCTTGCTGCTTCCCCACATGCTTCGGTACCTGTTGAATATGATGGGCACACAGGCCAGCAAAGCTTCGCCATCAGCTGTGGCACCAGCAGGGTTCGTGCCTGTCCTGTTCATGCCTGTTCTAAGTTCTGCATGATTCCACTTCTGTACTTAAACCAATTGTCATTTTTTTTCAGCCTTCTCTCCTTTAGAATGAGATTTTGGAATTATTGCCTGAAACAAAATTTGCACCTCTTATTTACAAACCTCTTGGTTACTGCATTTCCATTTATTGCGGAAAGAGTAGGTGGAGAGGAAGCAGAAAGTAGACCATGCTGCTCAGTGTGGAATTTTTTATTTCTCTTTCAAGTCAGTTTCTGCATCTTTATTTCCGCCTCTTGCCTACTTCTCTCAATATCTTTGAACTCATAGGGCTACTTAAGTTTCTCTGCTTATTTTCATGCTGTCAAGTAAAGGCTGGGCTGCCAAAAATATGCTTTCAACCCTGGAGATTTCCTACACTCGGGACTTGTGCTGAAAGAGCGAGTGAAGGTCCCTTAGGGAATAACTCTGCTGTTTAAAGCTACTGGAAGCTGTGGCAGGTGTATGGGCTTTCCCCTGTAAGCTGTCTTCATCAGATGAGAAAATAATTACTCGCACTCAGTACAGACAGGTGTATTGGCAGTCCACTGCTAATAACTCAAGGACATGTCATTCAATTCAAGGAAAACAATTATGTTGGTTTCTCTTTCTTTTCTTCTTTTTTTTTTCTTTTTTTTTCCCTGATTTTTTCTTTTAAAGAAAATGTCAGTGTGGGAGGAAAAACTCCAAACAGTAGAGTGAAAAATGAAAGGCAACTGTTAAAATAAATCCAGATTGCTAAATCTTATCTCTCCACTGAACTTACACATCTGTTCCTCTGTCTGCTGTAACCACATGTTAACTCCTCACTAGCTGCTTTTGTCACTACCCTCTTCCTTGTCTTTTTTCCTTGCACAAATTATGCTACATCTTGTCAAATTGAAACAATACAAATACTACATGAAGTACTTCTTGCCGATAAGAGACACGTGATTTTCCGCTGACTGGAAAAAAATGATGGTGACATTTTAATGCTGGAATTTGAAAAGTCTCTTGTTCTACCCATTCATTACAGCGTCAGTCCAAGTAACATCAGCATGAGTGTAACAATTCTAACCATCTTAAAGAATGGCCATTCTGAAATATGGCTTTATGAAAAGCTAATAAAATGCAATTACTGTCCAGCTTTGATTCAGAGTCATAAGAGTCCATTTAAAAATTCACATTTTTATTACCTTGCAAAATACTGAAATCTGGGGATTCGGTTTATTGTTTTAATTCTGTCCAGCTGAATGTAACTACCTGTTATATATGTTCACTAGAGCAGCACAGGTCAGTACATAAAAATAAAAGTTATAGCAGTACATAAGGTGGATTACTCTTTTTAAACAGGATGGTGAAATATGATCATGCCTTTCACTCCCTGTGGGTTTCTGGTAGGATTTAAGTGAGTATGGAGCTTTTCAGTTTGAGTGTCCATTAAGCTGCCGTGGGAGGGAGGTTTGCACAATATCTGAGCCTCGGGGAGGCACACACGAGGTCAGGTACTTGGGGTAGGTCCCATGCCAAGGGCAAGTTTCCTGCTGACTACACAGCTCTCAGTAAAGACGGTCTCCTGCCTTTGTCTCACAGATGGGCTGCTCTGTCAAAGTACTTGCAGCTGCTAATACAAATCTCGAGCTACTGGAGATGAAGCAAGGGCACAAATCTCTGGCCCCCGCAGGTCGCTGCCGTCTGGAAGCGTGTTGACAGAAAGGGGCCAGTAGGCACCAATGCAGCATCCCTGAGACTGCTAAAGGGCTCCGTCACCCTCCCAGTGCCTGAGCAGAAATCACTCCCTGAGTTCCTCGCCCATGATCAGAGGGGGAAAGCTCCCTTTTATTGCTAACTCTAATATATGCATTAAAAAATTACCAGAAAGGTTCTTGGAGGGGAACGATGCAAGGAACAGAGCACAACGTATATTACCTATAGTATTTGTATTCTCTTTCAGAATGAGCTTGTGCTCAGCTTCTTCCTCAACTGGTCCAAAAATACCTTGGCAGAAGATTCATCATCTCTGACCTTAGGTATGTGGATCACCAATCTTGTTTCTTTTCTAAGAAATAATAATCCTTAATAATGTTATGCAAAGGTAAGTATAAAGAGTTTAGGTGGTTTGGGTTTTTTAGGATATAAGGATAACAACAAACGCTTCCTGACTTCTCAAGGTCTCTGAAAATGTGTTACTAATGTCACCTGTAGATTCCTTTCTCTTTGACATATTCCCTTCAGCCTTGCTTTGTTTCTTTTTGAATAAACATGCTTATATGCAAAGCAAATGTTTATTTACACCAACTGTGGCAGGTTTCTTGTTTTACAAAACAAAATATTCAAAGATTTTGGAGGAAAGGGTGTGAGTCATGACAAAGCACATGCCTTGCACAAGCGAAGAAAATCAGGGGTGACTTCTAAAGTAATTTTCACAGTGAGTAGAGCAGGTAAATAACAGAATATTATGTTAATGCTTAGGCATATATTATTAATGACTGTGGTAATTCACTTCTTGCTAAATGAGAGGCTGCACTGTTCCCCTAGCCTATAAGCCTGGAATACTTAACCCATTTTCCTCTTCTGTCCAGCCCCTAATTTAATCTAATTTCTGACATTACAGCCTTAAGAGCCAAGGCGTAAACCATAAAAAGTAAACTCTGAATGTTTATTGTCTTCCACTGCCTTAGTTCTGCACTGATTATAATCTTCTGAACTCAGTTTTTAAGCAAAATAAAACCTCATAAAGGAGTCTGCAGCTGCACTCTGCACCACAGCAATTCAGCTGGTTGTTATGTGCTCCAAGTGATAGGATAGTTTCCAGGATCATCAGTTTTCCACATTTCAGAAAGGATTGTATCTCTGCATATTTAGTTTGCATGTCCATTAAGTTAATTTAATCCCTCTGCAGACAGAGGCTTCATTATCTCTTTTGCTGGGACCATTTTTTTTTTTAATCCATCAGAACAAAATAAATCCCATTCTGGCTTCTCAGCCTTTGGAAGATTCCCCCTGTGCAGAGTTTATTTGATTAGGCCGTGCCATTATCATATTAAACCCATTATGACTATTGAAAATTACTAATGGTTGCTCTAACTTTTACAAAGGATCAAGGAGATAATGCAAAGATGTCCCAGGTGTTAGGAACGTGTAGTCTGGGTCTGTTGGCTGCATCTCTCTGTAGGTGTCTTTAAGCAAAAATATAGATGTGAGAGTGAGCCAAGGCACAAGGTAGTTAAAGTCCCACAATAATTTTGATATGTCACTAATGTTCCACTTCCTAATTATTACAGAGAATTTACGTGTAAAAGTTTCATGCAAAATCACGATCTGAATCTATAACAAAATTGAGAAATACGTTGCAACATCATAATTCCTGCACTGGTGTCCTGAGCCAGTATAGTCTGAAGGATGAGCCATATTTGTTGTCAGTGACAGCAAAATCAAGGAAGAGAATGAAGAAAGAGAGCCAAAAATGTATTTAGTGGGTGTTTGATGAAAGCTGTGTGACAGGTAACCCCGTCTGCTCCTCACTCTGTAGTTAGTGGTGGTGAGGGTCACAACGTGGTTGGGGAAGATTAATGTGTCTCTGGCCTCGAGCAGTGAGGTTACAGGGGGATTCAGTTTTTCCTGTTCGAGAACTCTGCCTTTTAAAATTTGGATACTTCACTTCTAGACTTAGGGCAAAACCTTTGTTTAACACAGGGGGAAATAACAAACGAAACCCAAACCACAAAAAAAAAAGCAGCTCTCTCTAGCCTAGAAAATTGATCTCTATCATTTACTGATAAGCCAGCAGTGGCACACGAGGTCCAAACGATGAGTTTAGACCTGGTAAAAACAGGGAACAAGGATCGTGGGCTGAGTTGCTGTGGGTACTGCACCACTTGTGGTGAACCGTGGAAGCAGGTGAGCTCAGCTACCAGAGGGAGACCTGCCATGCATATGCTGATTGCCCACCTGAGAAAGATATAGAAACATATATATTTCATAGATGTTTTTCTATTCTTCACCTCGTCTTTGGAGTTAGGCTGCTGCCATGCCCCCGTGAGCTCACTGAAATCATTGTTCCGTGGCATTCTGTACATTGTTGTCACCCAGAGGAGACACAAGTCCAGCTAAGGCAGGAGGTGTGTGGTCATGCCGAGGTGCCAGGTAGCAAACAAGGAGCTGCTGGGAAGAGCACAGTGGCCCTGGAGGTTCTTGCTGGCTGAGGGTGCCCAGAAACACTCTTGATTTGAAGGTAAACTCTGTAGTGATGCCATAGTCAGTCTGGGGAGGAATTAAGTTCACTGAGCCTGCAGGGAAGAGGTAGTTGCCATGAAAAAAAGGTACCTTTTTTTTCCCCACAAATTTCATTGCTTTCTGAGGTTATAGGGGTCTTAATATTTGTCTGTTTTGAGAAATAACTCAAATTTAATATGGGCTGTAGCTTTCCATGGATCTTGTAACTTCTCTCTCAAGCAAAAAAAAATAATCTCTTGGTTAGGATCAATATGAAATAAGATTAATGCCCAATAGGGTCAGGTTATGAATTTTGATCAAACCAGCATCTTTCTCTTACACTACTTTAATTTATAAATGCTGTAGGTAATTACACTTACTAAAGTAAAATAAAAATTAAAATTTATGAATTTGTACTCTGCTCCCAGCAATAGAGAGATTAGAAATCAGTGTTAAATTTACTTGACATGAATACTGAATCAGTACTCCCAGTGGGCTGAATTCTGAATTATCCTGAATATTGTCAGAATTTCATTATATCAAGCCCACTGCAAGGCAGTGAGAGCCGATATCAGGAATGATTTCACAATCAGACTTTTATAAAGGCCCTTTATAAAAAGGGAGGAAGAAAGAAAAATCTATCAAAAACATTTTGATATCAAACTTGTTTATTTTTCTTCTCTTGAGTTTATGTCTCCTGAAAATATTAATAATTCAGACTGTTTTGGTTCTGCTATGGGCTGTAACACTGTACAGACCAGCCCCAGCTCTGGCGTGTTTAATTAGTGCTCCACGCGTTTAAATGAGCCTCTGTCCCTGAGGTGCAGTAGGGGAACAGGTTCTGTGTCCTTCTAAAGGGAGATCCAAGCTTTCCAGGGAGATTGTAATGTGCTATTCCCCTCCATGCAGAATCACAGTCCTCACAAATAGTTCCTGGGGAGAATAAGGCTCTCTTGCTCGTGTCCCATAGCGCTTTGATCTTCTGAAGTTGCTCACTCTTGATGTAAAGCTTTTGCCACAAGTTGCCTTCCTGATTTAGTCACATTTACCCATGAGCACCTCTGGTTGGGTTGGAGGACTAAACCAGTGGAGACAGTCGGTGAATTTAGAGCTGACTGTATGAAGTCAGATACTTCAGAGGCTGGAACTAAAGCAGGCAGATGGTTGGCTTGGGGCGTTCAACCCCAGCCCCGGAAAACCAAACAGGTTCCAGTGCTCTTTGATGCCAGATGTCAAAACAGGCTGTCACCAAGAAGAAAGGTCTAAGAAAAATCTGAGGGTGCAGAATACAGAGTAATACTGAGCTCCCTAATGGCAGCGCATTGACACTTAGTTAATTAGTTTCTTCACGTTGCTTTGCAGTCCACGTGTGAAATGCAATGTATTATTAAGTTATGGCTTCCCTATTGATTTTGTCAGTAGCATCTTCCTCGCCGTTTATATTTCTCAAACGTTGTGTAATGCAGAGCTCGTTTTAAAATGCTGCTAGGGAAAACATCGCACAAATGGTAGAATATGGAGCTGGTAGTTCTCCAGCATGCCAGAAAAGACCATCCAGATAAAGGAAAGAACTGCATGCTTGACTACTGTGAAGATCATTTCACCTTCAGTAGAAATCTGAGCGCCAGCTGCCTCCATTTCTTCATTTGAAAGGACAAAAGGACAAAAGGGTTTTCTCATGTCTATGTTCCTTGATAAGAGATTATAAACTGGCAGCGTTTGGGTTTTTCTGCAGTAGGGTTGGTGGCTGACTTCCACTCACAACGCTGGGCTACAAAGGCACAAACCAGATAGGAAAAAACTACAAGTGCTCCAGGGTCCTCATTTGGTATTTGACAGCTTTTGCATCGACACCAGAGAGTGAAGAATCGATCCCTGGGGAGGATCCCTGGTCTTGCTTCAGCTGTAGTCACCACAGCTTTGTCCTGCACCTGAAACAGACCAGCACTTGGTCCTTGTCTAAAACGGGCTGCAAGTAGAGCATGACACTTCCCAAAAATGCAGGGCCTGAGCTCAAGTCCATCTGCCCGAGCCAGATAGATTGGAAGTAACTATTTTATGTATATTCTATTATCATTTGAAGCTAAAATCACCTGGACTTCAAAGAGGCTACGATCTAGCACTGAGTGCGGGAAAACTGAAAATATATCAGCTGAGTGTAGCTAACAGGGACTGGGTTTTATTATGAAATATAAGCAATAGAGGTCTCTTCCATGTTTATCAGATTTCCCATTCTCTGTTGTTTTTAATTTCCCTCCCTTTTATTTTTTTTCCATTAGTACTCAATTTATCGCATAGTAAGAGCAAATATTTTAGTAGTAGTCATGCACAGAGTGTGTGTTTCAGACTTCATTTTGCATATTCAATTAGAAATGCATTTTCCCTTCCCCTTTTTT